>VUQS01061113.1:0-12612 GCA_015108495.1 Heterochromis multidens
TAAGCGGATGGCACAACACAGAAGAGCTACCTCGTCAGGCCAGGACTCTGCAGTCTATTCACACCTACAGGCCAGTGGCCACTCTTTCAGTGATGAGGACGTACACATCCTGGACAGGGAGGAACGCTGGTTTGAACGGGGAGTCAAGGAGGCCATTTACGTGAAAAGGGAAAGACCATCTCTGAACCGAGGAGGGGGCCTAAGGGTACATCTGTCACCATCTTACAATGCTGTGATTGCAGCCATTCCCCAATCTCTGTGAATGGTACTCATGGCCATTGATCAATGGTCATGACAATTTGCATACTATTGATCATGAAACTGACCAAATGGCCCATTGTTAGTTAGTGGTGCTGGTTTCGGTCATTATGCAATGTACTGTTTATAAGGTTGGGGAATTCTGCAGTCAGCTGAGACTGAAGAAGTTACCAGTTGGCAACGAAACGTTTCTCCCACTAAAAAACGCCACGTCCAGATGAACAGATTCAACTTTTTGGGATTCTTTATTGTTGTCTTACCCAGAGTTGCCAGAGTCAAAATTGATGATTGATACATATTTCCTCTTGTGTTTAGCGTATCTTATTCCCTGGTACAAAGCCAGCCAAGAAAATAGTGGAGTGGCTTTGTCTATAAAATGTCAAACTTTCAATTAAATAAAATTTATATGACAATCATCAAGAATTATATGAGAAGTTCAGCATCACTCACTGCCCACTGGACATTAGCTGAGCTTAGTATAAGACCGAACAAAGGCGGCTCAGCTGGGCTATGCTAAGCTACTCTTGCTTTTGCATCATACTTGGCACAGATGTGGAAATGGCACCAAACTATTTCTTAGAGTATCATTTATTTTGGGTGAGCTGAGAACATCTTTCTTGGCATGAAACTATTTGTGTTATTTTATTGATCTTGGATAACCTGGTGAGCATTAAGAGTTGTGTCCCCTTTTTTTAAAAAACAGCCCATCATTCCTGTGATTATAAATTTTAATTTAAGACTTCACATTCTGATTTTGTAAGGTTACAACCAGCTTTAAGAGCTACAGTAGAGACCATGTGACTTGAATGGAATTCAACCATTCTCTGTTTAAGTCAATATAACTGATGGATAAACTGTCTCAATGCTACATTCATAGCTTATGAGATCTTTTGACTTTTAGTTTTACTCAACTGTCTGAAGTGAAAGGAAATTTGTGAATTCTGTTTCAGGGTGGATTTAGATGGCACCCTCATTAATAATTAATATCACAGTGAACCAGTGAATTCAGTCATATCCACACTGGAAAGAGTAACTTTGCTAATGCTGAGAGACAGTCATTCATGTTAATATCAAATGGCAACTTTTAAAGTTGAGGTTTTAAGGTGCATTTTAAAGGGCTCCATTATCCTCTTTGTTTTCTCAGACTATGAAGGAACATGGGATCATTCAGTTAAATACAATACATGACAATGTTAAAAAAAAAGATTCACTATAAACACAGTCACAACATTTTTGTTTGAAATAATACAGTGAATAAGACTAAAGATAATTCCAGTAGCTACCCAACCCATGTCATCCCCGTGAATATTACGTCTGTTGAAGGCAATAGTCACATGCATTTAACAGTTTCTGTTTGGATCCCAAAGCCAATTAAAAGGTGTAAGATGCCTCCATCACTTCAGCTCTTTTTGATGTTGCTGTCAAACTGGTCAGCAGGGAAGACATCGGCCCCCCAACCACATCCTAAATTAATTGCACTCTGAAACATTCACGTAACTGACACTTAACTCCATTTCACATTTAATACCCCACCCCCCACTCACAACAGTACGACTACACTCACACACACATATATAGCACATCTACACCACCAGTTTCATTACATAGATGAACACTGATTCCCAGCAGGTATGATACACATAAAGTATGTGTTAGTTACTTTTTTTTGTTGGATGGGGGGTAAGATACACAAACTGTAAACACGAAAAGAGACTCCAAAGTGACATCACTGATTAGGGGTTGTGAAGAGTAAAACAGAAAAGTGCATAAAGCAGATTACAATATGTTTTACCTTGCTGGAAACTATTTGAAGAGTTTCACTGCAAAAATGCACAAAGAAAATCTTTTTGGTTCATGGATCTGGAAATTAATGTAAATCACATTTTGAATTTCTGATAAAAGTGAGGCAAAATCTTAACACTGTTGCTTAGAAAATGGCTCAAATTTCACACAGAAAAAGGTCCACATATTTCTCTAATAAAACCCTTCAAGTCATTTGACATGAAGCCACTCCTTCATCAGATGACCCTCCCTTTAACCTACAAAGCCTTTTTTCCTGACAGAACAGGCAGCTCCTCACCTCCAAATACAAAAGCTGGTCGGTAGAAGGAAAATCTTTCAGACAGAAATTGCATGCTATTATCAAATTGCACCTCCAAAACAGAAATTGCACTCATTATTGCAGCCTGCGACAATGCAGGCACTTCCATTCCCCTCCACTATTAATCCCCATCCTCCACCCTCCCAGCTTCCTTTCTGATAATAAGCCACTGATTCTGGATCAGCTGCAGCCAGTTGGCACTGTGTGGTTGGCACTGAGGAAGATGTTCCTGCTGTTCTGTAATCAGACTGAGCTGTAATGGCACTGAGTGAAAAGGACCACCAAACACTGCTCACTCTCTAACCAAGGCCCTCCTGATATTTCTTTGACTCAAACTGAACAATCTGTATTCTCATTAGAGCACCAATAAGAGGTCAGACGTCAGAAAAAAATGCACATTTTAAAGGGAAGGTAGGAAAACCAGGAAATACTGATTTGGTGAGTTGATGTTCAAAATAAGTCTCGATGTGAAAGTAAACATGGGCTTTAAATTCTTTCAAATTTAGTGGGAAGTAAGACGTAAGCTTGTGAACACCTTTTTGGATAGTTTTCCCCATTTAATTCTACTAAAAATAGTAAAGGCAGGCAATCCTTTCTTATGTAAGTTTCTTTAGCTAGAGCTTAGCTGTGTGCACAGTTCATAAGCAGTAGGTGATTTCTATAGGATTTGTAATTACTGTAAATTTTATTTATACATACTGTATCTTAAACTGTGAGCTTTGTTTACATTTTTACAGTGTCAGCAGGCCTCTGCTACACTGTCTCAAGCAATTAACTAGTTCATTGGAAATAACAGAGTTCCAATTATTCATGGTCTCTATTTTCCTTATAATTAGAATCACATGACACAGTTCTTTGAAACTACTCATGAAATCTCAGACCTATAAAATAAAGTTTTTAGACATCTTGTTCTAATAGTATATAAATGACTTAATTTCCATGTGAAGCATGTTAATGCTGCTGAAACACTAATTCGAGTGTCTAGAGTTGGGCACTGAATCTCTATTTTGTATCTTGTTCCCGGTTGGCAAAGTATCTGCATTCGTGTTTAAGGTGACAAATCTCTTATTAAATAAATTACTTTTGTAATTATTCTTTTTTATATTAGTAAAGAAAATGCGCTATTACCAGTCATCTGATTCTTAGTTGTCTGCCAGTGTTGTTGCTGACAACCTCTCTCATCTCTTGAAATGACAAAAAACACCATCAGTAAACATTTGTAGCTTTGTAACTCAATAAAGTTAGTTACTTTTCACCACGTTAATGTTCTCTCTCACAGCCATGGTCTGTAGTAGGCCTACTCTGTCGAATATTTGAAGACAAAACACCACTATCTAACACACTGGACTTAATTTGCACTCCAATAAGAGCAACACTGGTTTGTCTTCTCCCCTCAGGCATCAGAACCATTTTAAAGTTTTACATCAATAAACTTTAATAAGGCTGTGATTAAAAGTTCAAAATGTAATTTTTGGGTTTAAACCAGTTCTGACTTTTATATTTGATAGGCTTGAGAACTGATGAGTAGAGTCAAAAAACAATTTGCCTCATATACCTTTTGCCTTCACAGACATGTAATATTAAATCAAATCAAAGTTATTTGTCTATTCCAGTTCTTTTTATCTACTATTTACTTGATAATAGCTGATAGCGTTTAGGTCATATTTATCCAGAAATATAGAAAATTCCAAAAGGCTCACTAACCTTTTTCCGCACTTCCACTTTGAAACATGAAAACTGACCTGACTTATTTTTTTAACTAAATTTAGCCCACTTTAAACCCACATGTCCAGATATTCTTTTGACATAAAACTCACCAAATGAGTGTTTACTGGAAAATGTCCATATGCACTTCTGAGTTTTGTCAGATTAACTGACCCTGAAACAGATTTAGCACCAGTGTGTTAACTGAACATTAAATCTGTGTTTGGCTCAGCAGATCCTGATTCAGTGGCTATGTTAACACAACTTACTGGAGCCATTCATTTCTTATCTGAGAATACTGCATGTTACATGTATAAGAGATAAAACAGATGTGTAAGAACAAAATCTACCAGTTAAACAGAAATTGGATGAGAAGGAACCAAAGAGTAATAAAATAAAAAAATGTAAGCAGCTCAAACCAAGAGAGTGGTGGTGAGAGGATGATTCTGGTATTGGGGCACTCTGGGTGATGTAGTCCACGTCACATGGCCAGAGCTCGGGCCTTGGCAGCTGCCGCCTGCGCCCTCTGCACGGCTCCTTGGCTGTTCTCTCTCTTCATCAGCTGGTTGGTCTCAAACAGACCCTCGTGGCTGCCACTTCCTCCTTTGGGGCCTCCATCCACAAACGCGAGCACTCCTGCACCACACAAATTTCTCATCATGCATTTTATCAAAGCAAACAGGTACAGAGTAACCTGACAAACAGCCATACTCAAGACACAACTCACTTAATCAAACAAGTGACACATGGCCAGAACTGTCAGATCTGGCTGTCTTCATGGACTGTTTTGAATTTTCTGTCTCTGAAAATAACTGTCTGCTTTAGGAGGAAATGTAATTGCTGCCTGGATTAATGTTCACTGGCAGCATGTCATGTTCTTTTGCTTCACAGAAGTCAGAAGGAGGGGGTTCAAAGGGTGGATGGTCCATCTACACAGCACAGACTTTGACACTGAAGGCTGCTTTCACATCTTTGGGACAAGTTGCCTGGCAACTAGTTGGGACTCCAGCAGGTTATTCGTAGCCTGCCACATAACAGCCCCTAAAATGACAGACTGTCATCTTTACTCTTGAGCTTTGTACAGATTTAACAAACAAGAAACAAAGTGTTAGCTTTGCCTTTAAATGAGGTGGTAAGCACTTGTTTTTTGTTACCTTTGTGCACAGCCAGGAAAGCAGTTTTCACCTGTTTACAGTGTTTATGCTAAGCTAAGCTAACCAACTACTGGCTTCATCTAACACAGCAAGAGATTAAATCACTTTAGTTCTCAGTTTCAAGTTAAAAATTCCCAGAAAATAACAAAACAAGGATAGTTAAATGAAATCTGTTTGCATGTTAATCTGGGCGCTTTTAAATTTTAGGAAACAAAAAAGTTGAAAATTTTGAACTTAAGCCTGGTTTTTGCATGCTACATTACATTTAATTCAAGAAAATGTCAACCTTCCTCTCCTCATCTCATTTTAAATTTCCTTTTGCCCTTTTTCCTTTTAAATTTTCCCATTGTTCCTTCATTCCTTCCTTCTTCAAGTTTTAAATGTCAATCTTGCTTTCTTCATATTTTAAATGCTCGTCTTTACATTACTTGTGCCTGCCTAAAGTCAAAGAGTTGCACTGACACGCTCACATGGCAACAACTCAATGCATTTAAGCATGTAGACATGGTTAAGACGACCTGCTGAAATTCAAACCAAGCATCAAAATGGGGAAGAAAGGTGATTTAAGTGACTTTGAACATGGCATGGTTTTTAATGCCAGATGGGCTGGTCTGAGTATTTCAGTAACTGCTGATCTACTGGGATTTTCCTGTACATCCATCTCTAGAATTTACAGAGATAGTCCAAAAAAAGAGAAAATATCCAGTGAGCTGCAGTTTTGTGGGCAGAAATGCCAGAGGTCAGAAGAAAATGGCCAGACTGCTTCGAGCTGATAGGAAGGCAAAAGTAACTCAAATAACCACGTGTTACAACCAAGGTATGCAGAAGACCACACCAGGTGCCACTCCTGTCAGCTAAGAACAGGAAACTGAGGCTATAGTTCGCATGGGCTCACCAAAATTGGACAACAGAAGACTGAAAAAACATTGCCTGGTCCAATGAGTCTTGTTTTCTGCTGTGACATTCGCATGAAACAGTCAGAATTTGGCATAAACAGCATGAAAGGATCCATCCTGCCTTGTATCAGCAGTTCAAGCTGGTGGTGGTGTAATGGTGTGGGGGGTCATTTTTTGGCACACTTTAGGCCCCTACTACCAACTAAGCATTTAAATGTCACAGCCTACCTGAGTATTGTTGCTGACCATGTTCATCCCTTTATGACCACAGTGTACCCATCCTCTCATGGCTGCTTCCAGCACTATAATGCTCCATGTCACAATGTACACACCATTTCAAACTGAACATGACAATGAGTTCACTGTACTCAAATGGCCTCCACAGTCACCAGATATCAATCCAACAGAGCCTCTTTGCGATGTGGCGGAATGGGAGATTTCACATCATAGATGTGCAGACAACAAATCTAAAGCAACCGTGTGATGCTCTCAATGGTCTGAATTCTCTGAGGAATGTTTCCAACACCTTGTTGAATCCATGCCACAGAGAATTAAGGGAGTTCTGAAGGCAAAAACGGTTCCAATTCTTGGCAAAATTTATCTAATAACATGTCCAGTGAGGGAATATGATGTAATCAAAATATTTAAATTGTTTATTATTACTATTACATGACTTTTAAGCTCATGACCTTAAAACTTGCCTTATTTTTTGGGTTTACAGTATAGCTAAGGTCTTTTGTCTTCTGGGAGATCTTAACAACAGCCACAAGCACCCCACCCAAGTATCGTATCAAAGTACATTGTAGAGCTGTTGCAACTCAGCAATATAGCAAGGAGCTTTAACAGTCACCTGACCTTGGCTCTTTGAATTAGTTCAAGGCTGAGTAGCAATAGGAAAATGTGTGACACTAAATTTTGGTCTACTGAATACAGGAAAAAACTATAGAACTGCTACTCAGAGGATGGCTATAAACCACATCAACCAAGTTCTGGTCCTAAATGTGGCTATAACAAACCATGACAGTAAATTTAAGTTAATTTTAAGGTAATTTTAAATTTTAAGTTAATTTCTTCATTTGAAAAAATACAGCTGAGGCACAGGAACTTACGATAATATTCATCTACAAAAAAATACATTTAAACCATTGCTTGGCCCAGCTCTGATTTCTGGTTCTCACCTGTCAGGAAAATGAAGGAATCTTTATGTTCCATCTCTATTTTTACAAGCACAAAAAAATCACCACTTGTTACTGTGACACACTGATCCGCCCTCTCCACACAACAGCCTTGAAATAAAAAATGTGTTGATTACCTACAGAGACTCTGTGCCCAGACACATGGTAGCTTCAGACCAGACAATTAGCACATTTCACTGTTTAATATAATTAAAAACACTTAAAGTATCTGGAATCACAGACAAATAAACACTGTGAGACTGGAGGTTTGGTTGAAAACATACATTTGAATTACTGCCTTAATTTAATATAAATTTAAACAATTTAAAAAAGCCTAAACATTAAAGTTCAGCAAGTAACACAAGTCAAAGGTTGCCAAATTGAGATACTTTTGAGCTTTCCAAAGTGTTCTTTCATAGCTAGGATTACGAAAAAGCAGGGTTCATGTCATTTTTAAATAGCAGAATATTGAATATTTCATTCTAATGGAATCCAAATTACCTGATACATCATATTTAAAGGTTACAACAGTGTAGAGTATCCAAAAACTGAGATGCTGTCAATGTTAATATAGTCCAAAATCTCTGAGAAATCTAACACTGAGTATCGGAATATGAGTTGAGAATATGACGTCTTACCATAGCCGTCCACACAGCCGCTTTTAAACTCGCCCTCAAATTTCATGCCATCAAAGCGAGTGAAGACCCCGACACCTTGAAACTTCCCCTGCACAAATTCCCCTTCATACCTAAAAAATAATTCACATAAAAATGCATTTACATGAAAGAGAAAGGCACATTCCAGTACTGTAATAACAGCACTGCAAAAGAGTAAAGGAACACAGAGGTGAGTAAGGAAGGACATTTTTTGAAGTATGATTTTAAACTTACAAAAAATACAAAAGCTTTATTGAATCACTAATTCTTCCCTTGACTATTTAAATTATGAATGGTAAAAAAAGGACAAAAAGCCTTTGGACTAAAATGTAAAACTGCACTAAAGTATCAAAGCTTTCAGTAAATGTGTGTCATCTAAAGTTCAGAGAAGCAGCAGAAAAATGCAGAGTTTTTCAGGGTTTCTTTTCAGAATTTAAAACATGAAATGCTTTTTTGTGGTTTTTAAAAAGCCAAACATTGGAATCTCAACATTTCTGCCAATGGAGAAAAAGAACACAAAATAACTCCAGATAAGCAATATGTGAAGCAGCACAGCAAAATCCTGTATGAAGCAACATACTAGTGTTGGTGTTGGGTGTTGGATGAAAGTATTACATTAGAGATTATAATTTTTTTTATTATAACATGTAACATAAAGGATTCGTTTTACAATTCAAGTAATCGGTTATTCAGTAACTTTTTCCCATAATCAGCACATTACCTCATTTCTCTGTGCCTCCAGACATATTTGCTTCTGTCTCTCTCCAACTCCTTGGCACACAGCTAGCTAGCGAGACAGCCGAAGCACCCTGAAGCACCTCCAAGCCAAAAACAGCTCCAAGTATAGCTCTGATAAGATAGCTAGCTTATGTTTGGCTATGCATTGAAGTAAAGTCAATGATGTACAGTAGGCTACACAGTCTATGGCCAATATAACCAACATGCACAAGCTAAATGCAAAAGCTAAAGTTAGAGTTAGTTAGAGTTACACTTCCTTTTCTTAGTAGGTAACACTGTAATAATTGTTATGCCCCTCTGCAACAACTACATGCCTTGCAGTGGCAGTGCAAGAGTCTCTAGGTGTTGCCAAGGTTTAACTGCCAATTGTCTACACCTGTTTCTACAAACTCTGATGTCAGTTTCTACTCTATGTTGTAGCTTTTGAGCCAGGTCGAAACACAATATAGATTACTTTTTAATGGCAGTGATCTTGTAGTGTAAGTTACTTTTAACATGGCGTAGGCTCAGGTTACTTGAAATCTACTTAGTTCTCTATGCATTTTACATGTCAGTTGTATTTGTAGGCAATTTGTTACTAGCCTGCCACAAAAACACATAATTTGTTCCAATTTCTTTAGTTGAATCTATGAAAATTGCCAAAGATCAGACAGTTTGACTGGCATAAAATAGTGTTTTGCACCAACAAGGTGATTTCCGAAATAGATATTAGCCAAAAACTTAGGATATCTCGGCATAGTGTGCACTGTGTTCTCAAAAAAAAATTAGGAAACTGGACAAATGGAGGACAGCAGTGAGTGTCTACAGCCATCTGTAAAACACGGTAGAGGCTCTGTAATGGTATGGGGCTACATTTCAGCCAGTGGTGCTGGGTATCTTGTCCAAATTGACAGAATTATGAACACAGAGAAGTACCGTCACATTTTGATCTACCATGCAACACCATTTAGAAAGCATCTGATTGGCAATAGCTTTAATTTTCAGCATGAAAATGTTCCCAAACACACTGCCAATGCAGTAAACCATATCTGGGTAGAAAAACACACAATGGAATACTATCAGTCATGGATTGGCCTCCCCAGAGCCCAGACCTCAACATAATGGAAGCAGTGTGGGATCATCTTGACAAAGAGCGGAACAAAAGGCAGTCAGCATCCAAAGAAGAGTAAGTAGTCTTCGGTAATGTCCTTTAAGAAGCCTGAAGAACTATTCCTGAAGACTACCTAAAGAAATGACAAGAAAACTGCTTAAGAGAATTCAGGCTATGTTGTAGGATAAAGGTGGTCATACCAAATACTGACTTTCAAGCTCATTAGAACTGTACAAACTCTATTTTTCCCTTATATGTATTTCCATGTATGTTTGCACGTTTCAATAAATTGCTGCACCTATTTCCCATTTTCCTAGCAAACTATAAAGAAATGAAGGGTGACTCAAGACTTTTCCACAGTACAGTATGAGTAATTTATTTTTCTTAAATAGTACAATAATCTGATATATAATGTAATCTGAAGACATCTGGACAACTTCAAAATTAAACGTTCAGTATATTGCACCTTATAGTATAAAACCGACAACCACAAAACTTTGAAATCCCTAAATACTCTTTTTAACATCTCAAAACATCTTAATTAAATTAAAATGGTTGGTAAAATCAAATTACCCTTACAAAAACACCACAGGCACAAACTTTAATCATAATATTGGTTATCACAGAAAAGTCGCATAATTTACATGCAAATATTTTAAAGATGCAAACAAAATTAAATCAAGTAATGCTTGGCAATTATAATTTAATTACAGTTTTTATGTTAAATGTAATCCGGGCTGATTATGGTTACATATGTTTTTAATAATTTGATTACAGAGTTTTTTTATACTTATAATCTGTTACTACCAACCCAGTCTGTTTAACTAAACCAGACAGTATTTCAGTGAAAGAGGCAAAACCAGATCCGTGCTGTATTGCACTCACTACTTTACAATAAGCTTAGCGTGAATCTAAGTGCAGAATGTCAGCCTTTTTAACACACACAGCATGAACACAATTACTTCAGTGTCAAACAGGCACAAATTAACAAAAGGTGGAACTGCAAGAGAGCAAAGTAGGGTTAAAACATCCTCAGGATAAGAATGACGATGATAAAAATCTGAAAGTCAAATTCATTTATAACAGCCTGTTGAGTGTTTTTCATCTGTATCGTTTCTTTAGAGTAATTGTAACTTAGTGCGCAAAACACCAGCAGTGCAACAACTCCAATTAAACTTATTGTAGCTAGTGTGAATTCAAGCTGAGTACAGAGCTCATATAAACTAAAAAGCTTCTCAGAACTTGACAGGCAGTAACTGAAAAATATATATTCTCTTTATTATTCACGTAACCTTTAAATATTAACTTACCCTGAAATACATGTTTTAGTGTTTCCAAAGCCCTTGAAGAATTAATCAAATGTTTTGTCCAAATAAAAATATAACAGATGGCATTGAACAGGCAATACTTTGCTTCTTTATCCTATGCTGTGCTCTACTTGAACACTTCACCTTCCCTTGAATTAACTGAATCTGTACTGGGCTGACATCTTTTTCATATATATCTTGGGTGACAAAGCCAACAGAGAAATACAAATAAAATTCATGTATGAGGAATAAATACAGGGAAGCAGTCAACAATAAACTACTTCAAAAACAATCAGAGGTTCAACATATTGAGGCAATGAAAGCACTCGAAGTATTCTGAGGTTAACAATTTTTTTTTCTACAATCTGCTGTGTATTTGATTGTTAAGTTATTTCTCTTTTTTTCTGAGGCTGAGAAACTAAATGTTCAAATTGTGCACTGGCTTATTTCATTATATGTAAGGACACAAAAGAGACTGATCCTTTCAACCACCTTCCTGCTGTTAATTTTAGTGACTGAATTTCACAATCTGTGATAGTGAATTTACTAACACTGCTGACAGTCAACAGATAATTATTAATAAAAAAAATACCCACTCACTTAAGAAAAAAACTTTGTATTTTAGGTCTAATGGATTGTTGTTCCGAATCCAGTAATTTATATTATTCAGTCTACCTCTGTTTGGACCTCTCCATGGAAATCGCGAAGGCCATCAGAGCAGCACAAAGACTCCCTTGACAAGGGACATCACAGTTACTAAGTCAGAAACAACATAAATAGCATGAAATGGAAGAGCTGGTGTGGAGGTGGGTTGTAAAGCAGCTTGCAGAGGCTCTCTTCTCTCTTCTCTGTCATTTCTAATTACAAAAAATTCAGTGCTCTCTGTAGCGTATTATACAACGCATCCAGAAAGGATTCACAGCGCTTCACTTGTTCCACATTTTGTCATGTTACAGCCTTATTCCAAAATGGATTCAAGTCATACCCCATAATGACAAAGTGAAAAAAGTTTGCTTGAAATTCTTGCAAATTTATTAAAAATAAAAAACAAAAATATAACTGTAACAAAGGACCCAGCCACACACAGCCTTTGCGGGGCAGAAGAATAGTTTATTTATACCACAATGTTATGCACACATTTAGAGAGGCTTTTCAGCCTCGTTCTCTCTAGCTCAGTTCTGCTTTTCCTGGTCCCAGCGTCCTAAAATAGGGAAAACCCTGATGGACCTGATGAGGGCCAGCTGTGTCGGCCAGCCTTCCCTGGTACTGCCCCCTGAACCCACTGCTCCACCCCTCCCCTGCAGCTGAGCCACAAACCACACCCCGCCACAATAACATGTACATAAGTATTCACAGCCTTTGCCATGACACTCAAAATTGAGCTCAGGTGCATCCTGTTTCCACTGATCATCTGTCAGATGTTTCTACAACTTGATTGGAGTCCACCTGTGGTAAATTCAGTTGATTTGACATGATTTGGAAAGGCACACACCTGTCTATATAAGGTCCCATAGTTGACCGTGCATGTCAGAG
>VUQS01061114.1:0-14554 GCA_015108495.1 Heterochromis multidens
ATAATAAATCTGTGAGTTATTTACTTAAAACCTTTGCATCTGCTATTCAAATGAAATCATATAAATACCTGTATGAAATCTCCTGATTTTGACAGCCATACTAATGATGACCAGTAGAAGGAAAATAGTTAAACCACCCAGGATCACACTGGTCAGATTTGTTAATCCATCAGATGCTTCTACAAAATAGACAATTAAAACTTTTTATAGTATACTACCTATTTTGACAGTTACTCAACATACGTATATACAACAATGAAATGATAGAAACAACACTACTTACCTTGAACCTTTAAATATGTTCCACTTGAAATTACTGACTTGTTATTGAGTTTCTCTCCACAGAAATACAGCCCAGAGTCAGATGAATCCACTTTTTTGATCTCAAGAAACAGCACAGAGGTGTTGGATGTCATGTTAAATTTGCCATTTTGAAATCCATCACAGAAAGAAACATTGCCATCAGAGGTTAACATAGTTGAGATGCAGCTGATGTTGGGGCTGTTGGTCATTTTGAACCAGGATATGCAAGTGACAATAATGCTAAAGTTGGAGCACTGCAGTGTGACTTCTTCACCAGGCTGAACCTCCACAGTGTAAAACTGTGCGACCGAGGAAGAGATCCAACCTGAAACAAACAACAAGAACTCCTAAACTTCAAATTCAACAGGAACCAAACATCAAATAATGTTTTCTATGAAGTGTCTGCAAGATTCAGAAAGAAGGCTTGAAACTGTACTGAGAAAAAAGTGATAGGTGTACTTACTGAAGGTGCAGAGTAAAACTTGCATCAAGGTAAAGTTCACCATTGTGTGTACCACCACTGCAATGTTTGTAACTGAACTGTGCTCCAGTAAAAGTGATCTCTACATAAAGAGGTGGCCTTTCGAGGAGGCTGTGTGTCACCTTGCTACTGTGGAGAGCAGTGATGTGAGTTTGTGCAAGTTTGTATGCTCCAGTAAAAGTGATCTCTACGTAAAGAGGTGGGCTGGTCTTTTATATGTACAGTTGCTCAGACTGACAGTGGCAACGGCTTTAGGAAAATGGTGCAAACTGACAGCTGTAAAAAAAATAGAATATCATTATCATCCTATATGATAGCATTTTAGATAATCTAGATGTTTTTAGAAAAGTTTACATGCCTACAAAAGATATGCCACTCTGTATGATTTTATACAGTATTAGATTGTCTGTGCCCTCACAATTACACCATGCCTTCACCATGTCTAACAGGTGTTAAAATAAAAGTTTACCCATTCACACACTTGCTACAGAAGTCTTTGCAAAGGTTCAACCCCATTTTTTATGTTGAATCATAGATATGTCAATAATGAGACAAGACAAATGTTCCTTATACAAGGCAGAAATTGAGGTTTTCTTTCGATTTTTTAACTGCTGCCCTTGCATGAAGCAGATTACTGTCTCCTAAGCCCAGACAGTCAAAGTATATAAGGAGGGATGCCTCTGCAAGAGTTTTTTTACCTCTGTCAGCGATGACAGATTCATTTATTTACTTCAGTAAAATTACTAATAAGACACTAAGATAATACTTCATTACAAGAGTCTGGCTTTTAAAACCCTATGTAAACACATGTATGCATGTATTATCAACAAAGTTTCAAAAAAGTAAACTTTATGTGTATTTTTACACTTTCACATATCTGATTACACACACATTCTGAATACACATTTGCAGCTGGTCTGCACTTCAGAGGGTGGAGTTGATGTGAATGGGTGTGTGTCTTTGTTTAAAGAAGAAGGAACATTTAGATCCAGATTTACTAATGTCTTCTTTTGACGTTAAAAAGCTGCTTGATTAACTAAAGAGGCACAGTGTCAGTTTGTGACTGACAACTGTGGACAGGAGTTCAAATAGATACAAATACATGTGTTTGTAAGAGTTTCACCTTCTGGAGAAAAATATTTAAATGAGCCATGCAAATGTGAATTGCATTAAAAAATCTGTGACACATAACTTACTGCAAATTGCACGAAATCTAACACCCCAAAAAAATCATGTCGTATGCCTATTGTGGTTGTGATAGTTGCTACTAGGAGTGTTTATTTTTAGGAGGGGGAGATGTTATCAGAACTAGTGTGTAATCCACACTTTGCGTGGATGGCTCAAGGCTGTGAGCGCAGTGCCAAAACTTTGGCTCTGTCCTAGAACTGTTCACTCAGTTCTCACGCTAACTGTTTAGAGGCGAGCCCCACTTATTGTTCCTCAGTAACGCTGTTTTCATGAAACACAACAGAAATTAACTGTGAAATGAGCTTCTGTTTCTCGGCAGTGCGCACACAGCGAGTGACTTCTCTCTGCTGAATCTGTAACAAATAAAAGTGTTAGTGTGTTAGATTAATGCCTGAATGTTGCAGTGTGCTTTTAAAACTAAAAAGCGATGTGCACATTCACGCACTTATTTGGAGTGATGAGACCAAAATGGGATGTGTGAGCTACACAGGTACAGGGAACTTGGTCAAAATTGATGGCAAGATGAATGCAGCAGGTTATCAGAAAATACTGGAGGAAAATTTGCACTCATCAGCCCGGAAGTTGGGACGCACTTGGACGTTCCAACATGACAGTGATCCAAAACACAAGACCAAGTTGACCTTTCATTGGCTAAAGCAGAAAAAAGTGAAGGTTCTGGAGTGGCCATCTCAGTCTCCTGACCTCAGTGTCATTGAGCCACTTTGGGGAGATCTCAAACGTGCAGTTCATGCAAGACAGCCCAAGAATTTAGAGGAACTGGAGGCATTTTGCCAAGAAGAATGGGCAGCTTTACCATCTGAGGAAATAAAGTGCCTCATCCACAACTACCACAAAAGACTTCAAGGTGCCATTGATGTTAAAGGAGGCAATACACGGTATTAAGAACCAGGGTATGTAAACTTTTGATCAGGGTCATTTGGATAGTTTCTGTTGTCATTATGATTTAAAAAGGACAAACACAATTGTTTGATAATAAATGGCTTCCAACCACTAACCATGAGTGAAAGAAAAGTTTCTGTATTATCATTCATATTCTCTGAAAAATGGCCAAAAAATCACAAATTCTGAAGGGTATGTAAACTTATGAGCACAACTGTATTATGTTGTATTGTATTTTATGTTGTATTTGTTGCATTTTTGAGAGTTTTGCATGGCTGCCTACCTTGGCCAGATCTGTCTTGTAAAAGATATTTGATCTCAACAGGACTTCCTGGTTAAAATAAGGTTATAATAAAAAGGTCTTTATGAGTTTAACTCCACTCCCTGGAGAGAACATGACTTTTGTAGTGATGATACTGATACAGAAAGCTGATGGCCAGACTTCCTGCTTCTCCCTGATAGAAATTGTTTTTTAACAAAGTGCAAGCACTAGTAGCTAGGGTTCATGTGAGATTGTTTTTAAAAATGCAATTTTAAGATTAGTTTAAATATTTCTATTTTACTTTCTACACTCATACAGTTTTCAAAACCTTAATAGCTTTCCTTTTTTGCCTCCTCAACAGAGAGCACCGCTTTACACTGAAAAAAATTCTACTTTGGAACAACCTATAAAAATAATGTAATTTGTTACAAATAATTTTATTAGTTTATCCTAAATTATATTTATGAATTGTTTCAAACGAAATAGTTTGATTTTATGTTAATCAAAAATATACAAAATTTTACTTTAAAATAAATTACAAAATTTATTTATAATAAAGATCCCCCACTATTTTTTTTATAACTTTGTTACAACTTATCTTTTTCATGTTGAAAAAAACTTACAATTAAATAGAAGTATAGTTTTTACTTTAGAATTAAGCATTCAGAATGCTGTAATTTTGTTACAAGCAATTTTTTATCAAGTTTTCTTAAGATACATTTCTGATTTACGACAAACTAGACTAAAAAATGATACTTTGGAACAACAAAAAAAAAATTTATGTAGTTTGTTACACCTAATTTTATTAGTTAATCTCAAATTATTTTAATGATTCCTCTGAAACCATAAAATTTTATTTTATTTAAATCAACAATATTTATTAAGAATAAGAAGAATAAGAATAAGAAGAACTTTATTGATCCCAAAGGGAAATTCGTATGTCTGACATAGCTCATCTGTTAGTTGTATGAGAATAGCAAAGCCTGATGTCTGTGGGTGCGAATGATTTTCTGCTTCACCTTTGCACCAGCACAGCAACCACGAAAACAACTCTTTATCTCAGCTGGAATAGGGTGGTATCTTCCAGATTTGCTCTGTTTCAATGAAAAAAAGCTCTTCTCTTGAGTAAACTCTTCTTCCCACAGAAGTATCCATCAGTACTTGACAAAAAAATCAATAAAAATACAACAAAAATAAAGTAAAGTTTGAGTAAAGATCAGAGCCACCAGACTTTGCTGCTATCAGTTGAAGCGCATGTTCTAGAATGAAATTATTATCCTCAATACAGAATTTTACATGCACACAAAGTACAAAATTTATTTAAGAAAGACCATATACTATTTTTTTTACTTTGTTACAGGTTATTTTTTCAATTTGAAAGAAACTAACGCTTACACTTAGATCCAAGTAGAGTTTTAACTTTAGAATTAAGCAATCAAAATGATGTAATCCTGTTCTTTAGGTACAAGCCAAAAAGTAACTTGATATAGGTTAATAAAAAAATATGTTTTAACTTTTTTTACAGCCAGAATTTTTCCATAAACAAAAGCTGAGTTTTAGTATGAAATTGAACTCACTTCACAAAGATAAAAAAACAAAACAAAAAAACCCCACTTTGTTTTAGTTAATTTAGTTCACATTCATAAAACAGGGATATTAATCTTTTGAAAGGCTGCTGTCACGGTTTGTTGTGTGGCATGTAGGTTGTGGACCCAACCACAAGACTCGGGGAAACAGTGTTAACTCAAAGTGCAGCTTTATTGCTGTCCGGCAAGTAAACAAAGAAATTTCAAAAATACACACATGGAAATGGAGCTAGAAAAACTATGGAATCAAGAACACAGAGCAGGGGAGCACACAGCAAAGCGAGACTACTCGACAAAGGACAAGGGGAGACTGAGACAATAAATACAAGAGGTAATGAGGAAAGTGTAAACTGGTGGGGAACACAGCTGGAACTAATCACAAGATGAGAGAGAAAATAGAACTACATACAAAGGACAGGTGACAATAGACTACCACGGGAAAAACAGGAAGTAACTAAACAGATAACAGTCTTACACATACAACTTGACATAGCAGGGCACAGAGGAGAAAACTAAGAAGAACACAATAAACTATACAAAATAACCCAAAGGGGTACACATAGAAATAACTAGAAACTGAAACAACAAACTAAAACTCAAGATGGATAAAACTGTAGCAAATTACAAAGACCACCTATGACTGTCCATTTATGGAAGGCCACGAGTGCCAAAATGGATTAATTAAATACATCATTAAATAATTAATTAAATGTGTCATTAATTAATTAAGCTTGGAATTAATTAATTTAATTCATTTCATTTAAAACATTTAATAAATTATTTATTTATTTCCAATTTTAATTAATTAATGACATTTAATTAATTGATTATATATGTAATTATTTATTTATTTATTTCAAATTTTGCTGCTATGTTCATGAATTAATTTTATCTGTCAACCTCACCCATCAAAGTCAGGGGGCGGGGCTAACGCTGATCATATCAAAACCATTGCTTTAACCTGGTGGCCATTGTTTTAGTGGGCGATTCTCAGTGCACACATCAATTTGGACTTGATGGAACCCAAAATATAAGTAATGTTTTTGAAATACTACCGTTTCTGTGTCACCAAATACACTTAATATTTTTTTAACCCATATTGCTGATAAGTTATTGCAGTGCGAGCTGTTTAATTATTCAGTTCACAGTAGTTTAGTGCTTCTGCAGTAACCGTGGTAACCAGCATGATTGAGGAGGACACTGAGCAGATGGGTGAATGCAGGTGAGACTTTGGGAAGTACCCCTCATGTCTCTTTGAACCCAAAAAGAGGTCATTCATTGGCTTGTGCAGCTAGTTTTAAAGCATGAAGGCCGTGGGAAGTAGGGGTGCTGCACCCGCAAAAGGCAGCCATCACAGCACCACCTGCCAAATGCAAAAAATAGCTAGATAAAGGTGCCGAACATTTAAACACTATTCTTGTAGTTATTTTTCTAAGAAATGTGTGATTTAGAAATTTGTGATAAATAAGTAAAAATACTTTTTTGTGTAAAGCATCATGGTCACATGACGCTACAGTTCTTGAAATTGTCCCCGTCTTGGCCTCATCCGAGTTTCGTTCTCCAACTTGCGATTAAAAACATAGTTATGGACCACCATGATGCAAAGGAGACTCATACACCTGATCCTGATGAATGTCCTCACGGACATTTTGAACACTTTGGACATCAGTGCCCCTCGTGAGGAAACTTCTGAGCGCTGAGTCACATTAGGAGTGTTATAACCTGCACCCAGATGAAGGTAACGCTTTAGCTTATTATGAGCTGCTGCCGAGCAGTAGTGCTGTGCGATACTGCAAATTTTGGTATCGATCCAATACCAAGTAAATACAGGGATAGTATTGCCGATACCGATACTTTTAACTTATAAAGGCAGCTTATGTAGTGGAGAGCAGTGTGTCATGATTTATGAGATGAATCATCATCAATTTGCCAAATTCTGGACACATTCTGAACACATTTTAATAACTACTAAATTACTGTGAATTCCATAATAATTAGTTAACACAACAAAACAAATTTCAGCTTTTTATATATTTTGAAACTGGGTTTTTTGGAGACCTGGAATGTAAATGTGCCTGTCTTTAAAATACTTTGAGTCAACTACTGTTGTTTACATGTGCTATATAACAATGAAATAAACTTCTCTGTATTATTGTAGGATCTTCACCTTACAATATAAAGCACCTTGAGGCTACTGTTGTTGTTGATTTGGTGCTATATAAAGTATCTATCCTATCACTCTAGTACTGATTCAATTCCAATACCAGCGCTGTATCGATACTACTGATATTTGGATCAATCCGCCCACCACTACCGAGCAGTTTAACACTATAATTAAGCAGTAATTTCACATTCCTACCTTTAGTGCAAAAGGGTACTTGACCATGTTGTTTTATGGATAATATTTTACCCAGCTTTTGGGCCGAATAAAATATTATCCATATTTGGATTGGTTCTGATCAGCTGTGTGCAAATAGGCTTATTGTATGTCTTGACTGCTGTGTCTTAAGAGACCTTGTAGTTGTAAGACTGGCATACTTTTTAGTTTCATAATGAATTTGCTCACCTGATTGTGCGTGAGCTCACAGTCAACTATCCTAGTGTGTGGTGAGTTCATTGATCCCCTTCTGTACTGAGAGAAAATGTCTCTCCTGTTTGTCTCCCACTTTGCCTCTGCAATCTAAGACAGAGATTTTTGCAAATTTATAACTGTGGTTACATTTCTGAGTGTAATATGCGTGTATGATTGTAATTATGTATTGCGTGTGTGAGTGCAAGCGCATTTTTTAATAGAATAGCAAAGTGACTTGAGCCAAATGCTCCCTGTCAAAGTGGTCTGCTGCTGACCCTGATGAGACAGCAGCATACTTGATCACATCAGCTCGGCATCACTGTGTACTGCCTTTTTAACCCTCATGATTAATATTTACAATGAAAATAGCACATAATAGACCTAATTTCCTGTGTTTACATACATGTTTTTATTAGCACTCTGGCAAGATGCTCAGCTGCCAATGACCCATTAATGTGAAATTTTTTTGAAAGGTCATAAACACTGGACTGATTTTCAAGACTGATTAATCAACAGAATTCAGATTCTAGTAGACTTCCAAAACTATTAACAGACAGCTGGTGTTTAGAAAAACATAATTTAATCATTTCTGGAGGAGGCTGCTTATCAGTCTTCATGATATCC
Organism: Heterochromis multidens; assembly: GCA_015108495.1. Lineage (NCBI taxonomy): Eukaryota > Metazoa > Chordata > Actinopteri > Cichliformes > Cichlidae > Heterochromis > Heterochromis multidens. The sequence goes on from VUQS01061114.1 coordinate 7,917, forward strand.
ACATCAACACGCTGGTTTAGATGTTTCTGCTTCTGGTGAAAATACTCTCTTTCCTCCTATAAAAATATTTTTAATGTTAGTTTTAATACAAAATAAATGGTTAAAACAAGTATAACACATATGAACATCAGGAAATAAAGACAAGCGAATGATTCAGTTCAACATCTGCTCTAGTGAGACATTAAGGTTTACTAAACCTATCCAGCTTAACTTTACTCTCAGCCAAACCCATTTGCTCAGGAACAAATAAAACACTGAAATAAACTTCAGATATAACGTAAGTCAATTATATTCTGTGAGAGGTGTGAGTCAGCGAAGGTTTTGGAAACTGTGCCAGGAGCCGTGCGTTGTTGGCGGTGTCATGAGCTCGGAGCACCTGGTCAGCTGACAGCTAGCGAGGCAAGCCGGCTGTTAGAACAGTGGGAGCGGACATCTCCGGAAACGTCAGAGCACTTTTGCAAATAGGCTCTATCTTGACAAACTGACCAGATGTTTGAAGATTATGCCACTACATTCTTGGCTAAAAAATATTAAAAGTGTATTTGGTGACACAGAAACAGTAGTATTTCAAAACTTTGCTTACAGTGTGGTGCACCTCCACCATTACCACTTGTGATTTGAAATACATTCTGGGATACCTGGCTGCCCCAAGTCCACACCACCACCAATTCATATCAGTTGATTATCTGGGATCCATCTGTCTTGATTTGCTGTGCAGGGTAACCAATCAGATGTTAGAGTCTGTTGACGAGCCCCAGTGACAGATAAAATTAATTCATGAACACAACAGCAGGGCTTGGAGTGCCACAATGAATTCATTAAATATATAATTAAATAATTAAATAATAAATTAAATATGATAATAATTAATTAAAATTGGAAATAAATAATTTATTAAATGTTTTAAATGAAATGAATTTTTTTTATATTATTATAGTAAAAAATGAATTTAATTTTTATTAATTATGTATATATTTAATTCATTATTTCCAATTTTAATTAAGGACACATTCAATAAATTAATTATATATGCAATTAATTATTCATTTATTTCCCATTTTAATTAATTATTTATATATTGTATTAATAATTTCCAATTTCAATTAATTAAGGACACATTTAATTAATTATTTAATGACGTATTTAATTCATTTATTTTGACACTCATGGCCCTCCATATATTTCTGCTATTAACCATAAAAGTGAAACACACTCCCCTAAAAAAAAGTTCTTGTTTCAAAGAGTTTTCTTGAAAACAATTGTTCCTTTCTGTCTCAACAGTCTTTACTTTTGAAGCGAGATAATGGCAGACAACAAAAGTAGACGGACAGACCCGGTGCTAGTCACATGGTCACATGACATGTAATTCTCTGGTTGCATTTAATTTATTTAATTTATAATTTATAAACCAGAAACCATTATTTTTAAATTATACCAGTGTAAAAATGCACTCTAAGTGAATGACAAGGTCGTTTCACTTTTTTCAGTGTACTGTGCTTTAGATTTGACTCCAATAAGCGTTTGATCTAACAGGCCTCATGGTCTTCACCTCAGTTTTGCTCAGACCACACTGTGTTATTGCTTCCTGTCAAATATGTGATGTATATCTGACTTTCTCGTCTAGTGCTGCAAACCTTCATCTAATTCTCACGGTAATAAACACTCAACAGTCTGTAATGTCCTGGCTTACCCTCTACACCAACAAAAATAATTTAATCCAATCATAACCTTTTATTACGTTATAGAAGTGATCTTAATTTCTACTACCAATCAATTAGATGCAAAATGTCAACAGTAGCTTGATAAAACCACCTGAATTCAGTTTATCTAGTGGCAACATATATAACACAACTTTTTTGGTCTCACTATATTACAGGCCTCCTGCTTCCTATTGCTCTTTGCAAACTCAGTGCAACATACTTAAGATCATCACAGTCCAGATTTTGTAAATAAGAGTCAAGCACACATGGACTGGTTTGACAGAAGCTAAATAAATAAATTAATTTAAAACAATCATAAAAAATAGAGCAATGTATCCTACATCCTGAGTTTGTCCCAGTTTATTATAACCATAATAAACTTAAAAAAAATGTATTCAACTCTAACTACAAAATATAAGTGTTTCATTGTATGTTATGCTATACCATCATACCATATGGACTGTCCTGTAGTTTCTTTGGAAATCACAAAGTGTGAAACATAATGTCAAAGCACAAGCACCGATAAAGGAATGGAGTCTTACACATGACCAGGCAAAGACTGAATAGTGCCTGATTCACAACTTTATTGTACAGAAGCACAGATTTTGAAACACAGGAAAATGGCACTGAGAAACTATCTGGAGGGAACAACAGGGATGGTTGGGTTTCAGAGCCGAACTTGAAACTCAGGAGGTGATCAACTGAGATAGAGATGAGAGTTAGATCCAGAGGAAACCAGTGGGTGAAACTGCAGTTCCAAATGGTGGATAAAAGAATGTTCAGGCTTACTTGTACACGGAAGGTTATTCGGTCCAGGAGGGGTATACTGGTTTGCTTGAGGTAGGTCGTAGGAGGGAGGGCAGGCAGGTGATGGAGTGGAGGCAGTTCCGGGGGAAGATTTCCAGGAATGAACCAGCTTGATGAAACAGGTGAACAGAATATGATGACAGCTATTCCTCGGGCCCACTGGGAGACAGACTAGAAAAGGAGGAAAAACAACATTGCAGTCAACTGAATTCTGTTTTCTTGCCCCTCCCAATTCAAGTGCATAATCCTACCTACGGTGGTCACTGCAAGACAAACAACTTTGGCTGCCATTCGTCATCTGCGGTAGTGAGTGTAGTTTTTTACTGTTTACCTCAGCTGTCAATGTGTCGACATCTATTTACCCTGGAGGAGGCTGTAAAACTTTGTGAAAAAAGTCTGAAACAAATTGATGAGTCAGTGAAGCTCACTTCTGTCCGAGGACAGCGATACCGAGGTGATTTGATGAGGATATCCTAAATTTTTCTATCATAAGTGCTGCTGTTTTTTCAGTGTTAGCTGCTGTTACCGGCTTTATTGAAGCTTTCTTTGAAGTGATCTAACAGTGTTGGACTTGGACACTTGGTGAATAAACTCTCATATGATGTGAGAATGTAATCAAACTGTTTATCAGAGGGAAAGTGTGATTTTTAGGACATTCGAGCCTAACAATAGCTGTCATAATGTTACCTTATAACCAGCTGTTGTTGTTTAGCCTGCTTATTGTCAGCTGTCTGGAAAAAGGAGGGTCACATGTCTGATCTGCTAACAATAAGTAACTGTGACAATATCGGGAATAAATAAGCATGTTTATGCATGTTTTTGTGTGTTAGAGCTCTGACATCAGTTCAGGAAATGAGGACTGAGGTGAAAATGAATGAAGAGAGAGCAGTGGTGGAGGAGGAGAAAGACATAATGAGAAAGTGATGATGAAAATATATATGTACAAATGTTAAATGATCATCTGTAGTTTGAAAGAGCTATTTGTGATCTTTAAATTAAAAGCAATTTATAATGTGTACTACGTACGTGGCCGCTCTCTAGCCACATAGACAAAACATGATTAGGTGGAACAGCGATTTCCATTTCAGCTACGGTATTCAAGATGGCGGGGCAACATGGCAGCTTCCACAAACCAGAATCCGCTCTTATGTATTTTTAGTCGATTTATTCTAAGTTTATGAGAACGCATCAATGTGTTGGAAGACATAACTACACACTAATCAGTGTATATTTATTCTTTTTTTTCTGTTAAAAAACCTCAAAAAATTACTTACTGTACCTTCAATAATTATTTATCATGACCATTATCAGATTCATACTTTAAATGCATTTTGGCAAATATGCATTTGAGATTCTTCCATTTAATGGCATCAATTTCTTTTTAGAATTTGTTTTTAAAAGAATATAACAGGTAAGTGATAATTTGCTCCTAACTGTCCATAATTTGGTCATTTCGACAGCCAGACCTGTGATGACCACCACAATGAAAACAGTCAGACCACCCAGGATGACACTCCTTGGTTCATTGTTATTAAAGTGATGAAGATAAATGAAAAATTGTAAAGTGAGGAAAAAACTGTTCAATCAACCAAGAGAAAACAAATATGTTTGAAAAATATTTTGTTGGCAATAAATTGATACTTTTTTCATGTATTTCATATATCAGTTACACATCCCAGAGTCGGGCGATTCCACTTGCTTTGGAGGTGGAGGTGTTGTATATTCTTTTAAATTTGCCAGTTTGAAATCCAGACTAAATCGGGCTTAAAAGGCTTCAAGGGAAAACTAAAAAGGAGAATATGGCTTCTGTTCATGAATTTGAACCAGATTATCTGAGCAGGAGATCTGTAAAGGTTGGAGCACACAATATCACTTCTTCACCAGACTGAACTGTTACAGTCTGAGATGCAGTAACTGAGACAATGACCCAGCCCGAAACAAACAGTAGAGACATTAGTCCTTTGAATGATCGAGACACAGTCGTGTTTCTGCAATAGCTATCTGAGTATCAGAAAAGGGTTTTCATTGTTAAGAATTGCCAGGTTGCTAATCAGAAGAAAGTTTGCTTAACCGAAGAGGGAGGGAGTCTAAACAGCTTGTTTCAGACAGTGGACAAATTCAGCGGGCTGCTCCAAGGCCTGAGTATAAGAAAAAATATATTTTGAATTATGATTCATGCACACCTACTCTGGTGGAATTCAAGGACAAAAAAGTTTTAAATTTAGAGTTTGAAATGTGCATAACAGGTTATCTTTAATTAATGGTCTATAAAGTTCAAATAAAAAATTCTAAAAAATGTAAGGTTACTACCATAATTTTAGTTTGGTGTATTTGTTCTGGACCAAGGAAAAATATCATACACACTTGTCTTTTGGATTTGGTCTGAGTTGTATTCACACTAAAGTTCACCGACTTTTGTAAAGTATAGTTTAGTCAGGACTTAGATAAACATCATGAGATTTGGAGCACCTGTCAAACCTCAGCATTCAGTTTCGAGTGATCTGTGTCTCTCTCACCATTCCAGTACAGCAGAAACTCACCCACACTCTCACTATAGCAACCAATGATATATATATATTTTTTGCTCTCAAATAAAACTCTGGTTTGCAGATTGTGGGTGTGAGAGAATTTGTCTAAAAAGTAAGAATTAAAATAGCAACAATGCACATTTTGCATAAATCTTTATTAAAAAATGTAATTTTCTAAAAGTGGCTATAACTGCCCATACACCAAATGCAGATCCCCACAAACACCATGGGCAGATCAAGTTCCACTCTGAGCTGCTGTTTCTCTTGCTTTGTGAGTCTTTCTCATAGCAGCATACACCACATGTGGCTCCAGCTCCCTTTGTGGTACAGGCCTTCTGAATTTTGCTTGGAAACTCAGAGCTGCATAGTTCATGGCATCAGAGTCTGCATTCTGTTAACGAAAATGCTTAAAGTCACAAATTCCAAAGCATTACATGTTAACATATTAATATCCACCAGGACAGGACAGGACAGGACAGGACAGGACAAAGCCATCTAGGGTTAGGGGCAGGGTTTGAGTTAGATTGCTGTCCACCACTTTCAGTTGAATTTCCACCTCTTTGGGAGCATGCAAATGAAAAAAGCTGTTGACCGAAAAATTTTAATTTCAAAATGAATATATGTGACTTAATTTGAAAGGAATCATCTTCTAGTTTCTTAAAATGAGCACATTTGACATGGGTAAAAACAAACAAACAAACAAACAAAAAATCCGCCCAATCCTAACCCTAGATATCTTTATTATCTCCTTATAAATCTTAAGCTAAAGTTGAAATCTAACATCAAAACAGATTACCTCACTGTGTTGTGGATTCTGTCCATCATCTTGAGCTAAATGACAAAAATAATAAATCTGTGAGTTATTTACTTAAAACCTTTGCATCTGCTATTCAAATGAAATCATATAAATACCTGTATGAAATCTCCTGATTTTGACAGCCATACTAATGATGACCAGTAGAAGGAAAATAGTTAAACCACCCAGGATCACACTGGTCAGATTTGTTAATCCATCAGACGCTTCTACAAAATAGACAATTTTAGACAAACTTTTTATAGTATAGTGATATTCCTTCTAAAAATAGACAAATTAAAACGCACCAAAGCGATCTCTCTTCTTTCATTTCATACAGCGCTGTAATAAAGCTCCTCGCCTATTCTCATCCATCCTTTATATTATTGCCATCTTGTGGCCGCATTGGCTATTGTCAATGAAAGCTGCGCTAATTTCGTGCTCATAGAAAACTGTAGCTGTCTCTGTTTTATGGGTGTGTCCGTCTCCCGTTAACAATGGCTTGAGCTAGGCAAACTTAGAGGCCAGCAGTCTTTTTCTTGTGGTTTGCGCATGTGTTGTACAAACCTCTGGTCTTTCACGGTAAACTGATGCGATACCAGTGTGTGAGGCAAGCTGCCACTGGCTCTGCTTTCACTGCTCTGAGATCAATTGTGATCTGGCTTTGTGTGGAAACACAGCTAGTGTTAGCAAGTAAACGAGCTTCAGTGATTTATAATCGTAACAGATAAGTTTCCTCTTGCTAACCATCTTGGCCAACATGTGTGATGTAGAGAAAATGGAGTGTGAAAAAGTTGTTAATGACTCCTT
>VUQS01061121.1:0-14310 GCA_015108495.1 Heterochromis multidens
TACTCAGGGCCTTTTTGATATGATGTTCTTCTGCTTCCCTGGCCGCTGTGTCTGTGGGGATGGTGTTCGCTCTGTGTTGTAGCGTCCTGATGATACCCAATTTGTGCTCCAGTGGATGATGAGAGTGAAACCTTAAATACTGATCTGTATGCATTGGTTTATGGTACACACTGACTTTCAAATGCCCCCCATTGCTGATGGAAATCTCACAGTCTAAGAAGGCTAGCCTGTCATTTTTCATATCCTCCCTGGTGAACTTGATGTGTTTGTCCACCGAGTTGATGTGATCAGTGAATTGTGGTACATCCTGAGATTTGATTTTCACCCAGGTGTCATCCACGTACCTGAACCAATGACTCTGTGGTGTTCCAGAATAGGATAACAAAGCCCTCTTTTCCTCTTTATATATATAAAAAAAATTCCCAACTTGCCCCTGCGGGCGGTCTTTATCCTTCCTCTACCACAGTCCTGGGAGCTTGAGGGTCCTGCGTAGTATCTTTGCTGTTCCTTGGACTGCGTTCTTCTGGACAGAGATCTCGGATGTTGTTCCTGGAATCTGCTGGAGCCACTCACCCAGTTTGGGGGTCAATGCCCGGAGTGTTCCAATTAGTGAGTGAAATCGCATTTGTCTTAACTGCAACAAGCATGGTCTTACTGAAGAGGTACAATCTGGAGCTGTATTATGAAACTGTGCACATTCATTTTTGGGGTTTTTTTTTTGCTGCCAGTGGATTACTTAGCCCTGATAACAGGCAAGCTCAAGTTTTCTTACATAAGTGCAACTTTTAAGCAGATTTTGACAAGAAAAAAGTTGGCAAGAAAAGGAGGAGATGTTAAGCTGGGGGAAAAGTTTACATTTCAAAGATGACAATAGCCATATGCATAAAGAGGTTTGGGAAAACTATGAAAGTCTGCAGTGGCCCAGCCACTAAACCCATGATGCTCCCCATCCAATTTGGCTGACCTTGAACAATTTTGCTAAGAAGAATTGGAAAAACTTTCAAACAACAGGTATGCAAACAAACATTAACTGAACATAATGATTGAAAATATCTTTCTGAAATTCTACCTTCCATCATTACAGATGACCCTTCAAATAAAAAAGTTACGTCTCTTAAAATGGCAACATCAAAGTTTTCAGTACTGCTTGTTTTGTGGTCACCTGTAGATGCAGTTTAATACTACCAATCATAGATTCTGGGAGCAGCAAAACCACTTGTTTTCATTTTATTGGATGAGGCAGACAAAGATTGGCCCTTTTTCCATCATCATGTGGAATGAGTCTGTGAAAAGCAGGGTTTGGGGAGTGACCTTTGTTCAGAAAATCTGCAGCCTTTTGCCCACAGCTCGTCATAAAATACTTTCTTTTATTACTCCCTGTAATGTTTAAAACTAATCTGCTGTAAGAAATTACAGTTTTCTTGTTTGTTACACCATGCTAAACACGTGTCACCAGTTGAATACTTTTATTGTGAAGCTGCCGCAGTGAAGATCAATAGACTACATCTTCCTAACACTGCAAATAGCCTATATAACAATTGCAGTATGTTCATCAGTGGGCTTTATTACAGTAGATGTAATATTCATACCTTATTCAGAGAGTGATAGCAACTTAGAAGAAATTCATGTACATTCAAATCCTTACTATTTTGACTTGGTGAAAATTTAATATAATACACTTTGCATTTGGCTGTGATTTGTGGTTCCTGGCATCTTTCTTTCTTTCTTTCTTTTTTTAGGTGGTGAAAAGTGTTTTTCTTTTTCTAAAAGTTTCTTTTTTTCAGTTATATTGACTTACCAGCCTGTTATTGCTCAGCTTGTGGCTATATTGTGATGTTTGTATTTATGTATCCTGACTCCTTTTCCCTTCTGGCACACCGGAGCTAAAATTTCATCTCTTGTCTCCAACAGCATCTTACTGTAATTACAGAAAGAGAAGAAAAAAATCAAAAAAAAAAAAAGCACTCAGTTCAATGGTAAACCTTTACTGCCTCAGTGAGGAGTGCAGTGTTCTGACATCAGGTTATAAAACAGAATCACCCGTGGTTGCACCCCAGAATGAATCAACTGTCCTTCATAAAACATCACCTAATGAGATTAGGGATGCGAGTGCTGAATCAATGGTAGCTTAAAACACAATTAAAGAGGACATTAATGAGGAAGGTTCTCCAAAGAGGTGAGTAGAGTAAATTAGTCTCTTCTCCCGCTAACCCATTATTCCATCTTGACACCCTGGCACCTTTGCATGCCTTTTGAGCTCAAACATGAATATGGAGTGTGGAGAAAATAAGAAAACTGAGTGCAAGATATGTTTAACCATGAGGAAACAAATGTTCAAAGCCCTGTTCATAGTGCTTCTGTGTCACCTTAAGGGGCAGGGAGTTCAGGAAATGCTTATTGTGAATCTGAATAAGAGGGGGTGATGTTCCAAGTGTGGCTGAGGGCACAATTAATGAGAAAGATGATGTAAGAAGGTATAGTGAAGGGATGTATAAAACAAGACTGGGGTGATTTGTAAGTTTTGCTGTCAGAGGACAGAAGTAGCTGTATGACCTACTGTATGAATAGAAGGGACAGAAAGCAAATGTACTCTACTTGTACTTTACAGTTTAATCAAAGAGGAGTGTCTCAGGACCAGCTGCACTTACAGAGATGATTGTGTTTCCATCAAAACAAACCCTTCTTCCCGAGAATGGCTGGATGATTAAACTGGAACTGGCTTTGCTTCTTAATTCTCGAGCTGCTCTGTATCTCTGCTCCTGCCGATGAATCTCACCCCATGCACTCTATCAAGCCAGTTCTGTCGCTGCCACCTGCACTCAATCAGTCGAAGTGCATGTTCAAATGCATGTTCATACCCACTTTAAGTAAATCAAACTGGCAAAGCCACTCTGTCGCCTATTGTTCCTTTTGGATTTCAGCTCTGCATTAATGGAGGCTGCTCATGCTGAGAGATTTCTGTAGGTTAATACATTCTGTCTTGGTTACTTATTATTCATGCAAAATTTAATTTTAAAGTTGGTTGTTTTGTTTCTCCCAGGGTCCTGTAGAGCTCCGCAATGAGAAAATGTGCTATGTTACAGCTAACTCCTACAAGAAAGAAAAATGTAACTGGAGAAATAGTTAAAGGTCTTTCAACATAAACTAATTTTCTTCCATAGTTTACCACACATGACATAACTCAACAGTTTTGCTGTAAAGTTTCGCTTTCCTATACAGCCTGGAATGATGAAATAATGTCTGAACAGCACAGCAAGTCATTTTTCATGTTTTAACCATGACCGTATCCCTAATCTTAATGTAATATTTGAAATATTGTCACTGTACAATTTTCAATTTAATATAGAGGTTAAATTGGTTGTAGATTATTGTATTATATATTAATTTACAATACTGTGCAAAAGTCCACCCTTTATTTCTTTATATTTTGCTTCCAAGGATTTTTCCAGGCTTTCTGAAGGTCTTTCAAAGTTTTTCTTTGGACATTGGCTGATTTATCACTTATTTTCAGTCCAGTCCTTGTACTTGTGGACATTTCAGTGGAATGTGTTTTGTTTGTTAAACCATTTAACACTGACCTTTGAATCACTCAAGCATAAGAAAACAGTAACAGACAACTTGGCAAAGAATCAATTTTAAATTGCATCTTTAGGCATTTGTAATTAGCAGCCTGTTGCAAAAACACATTTTTTTTTTCCATTTCTTTAGTTCAATCTACAAAATGTGTGAAAGATATCACAGTTTGACAGGTATAAAATAGTATTTTTGCACCAACAAGGTGATTCACAAATAGCTATTAGCCAAAAACTTGGCATGTCTCGGCATGGTGTGTAGTGGGCCCTTAAAAAAGTGGACAAGCGGAAGACAAACTCACTGGAAGGGTGACTGTCAGGAAGCCATTCTTAAGTAAAGGAAACAGGGAGAAATGGCTAAGGTTTGCCAAATTACACAAGAATTGGATTCAAAATCAGTGGCAACAGGTCTTATGGAGTGATGAATCCAAAATGTGAATTTTTTGGTTCAAATCGTCATCAGTATGTACGAAGGAGAGAGGTACAACAGTGAGTGTCTAAATCTATACATGTCTACATTTGTAAACCATGGCAGAGGCTCTGTCATGGTTTGGGGCTGCATTTAAGCCAGTGGTGCTGCGGATCATGTCACAATTGATGGAATTATGACTTTAGAGAAGCAATTGTATTGTATTTCAGCATGACAATGATCCCAAACACACTGAAAATGCAGCAAAAGCATACCTGGATAGATGCACAATGGAACACTATCAGTCATGCACTGGCCTCCCCAGAGCCTGGACCTCAATATTATTGAAGCAGTGTAAGATCATCTTGACAGAGAATAGAAGAAAAGGCAGCCAACATTCAAAGAAGGGCTTTGAATGTCCTTCAGGAAGCCTGAAGGACATTCCAAAGAAAGGACTACTTAAAGACATTATAAGAAAGCCTGCATAAGAGAGTTCAGGCTGTGTTGAAGAACAAAGGGTGTCATACCAGATACTGACTTTCAAGCTAGTTAGAATTGTACTAATTATGTTTTGCCTTATATACTGTATTTCCATGTCTGTTTGAACATGTTTCAATAAATCATTGCACCTGCCTCAAAATGTCTGCACAGTACCCTAGATCTTACACAGTTTTTTGTTAATCTTAATTCATAATGAGACAGAGGACAGAAGACAGAAGTGGTTGTGTGAATTCTGAAATGTGTAGAGTTACTTTCTGTTCATATTTAACCAAAATGCAATAAAGTTGATTGTACAGATCTTCATAGTACATATAGAAAATGACCCAAAACATACTACTAAAGCAATGCAGGGAGTATTTTTAAGGCTATAAAGTGGAATATTCTTCAGTAGCTAAGTCAATTCCCTAATCTCATCCCGCCTGAGCATACGTTTCACTTTCTGAAGACAAAACTAAAGGCAGGAAGACCCACAGACAAACAACAACTGATGACAGCTGAAACAAAGGCCTGGCATAGAATCACAAAGAAGGAAAACCACTCTTTGGTGATATTCATGAGTTCAAGACTTCATGCATCATTGCATGCAAAAGATTTTTTTTTTAATTTATGATTAATATATTTGAGCCCCTGCAAAGAGGGAACTGTGTTTCACAGTGGTTAATGCAATGTTTTTGTTCAACTTCTCAAATCCTCAAAGTCTACACTCTAAGCCCATAATTCATAACTGTAACTTTAATGTGTTTCGATAGAATAACAAAAAATGTGGTTATTTCCAAAAATATATGCACCTAATTGTAGATGGCACAAAACCAGCATCTTTCACTAATTTTTTATTTTCTAAAACAATTCAATCTATCAACTCAACTGAGGCCCCGTACTAACTTATAATTAATTTCTTCCTTTGTAGATATTTTTAAACGCCTTTGACACGTCACTTCTGAATCTTTACTACAGTCCATTTTTAGGCTGCCTGAATCAAAACCACTATTTTCAATCTACTGTCTTTTATCCTCAAGATGATCCTGAGCAAAGACGACACATAAGTACTGTTGCTCAGCAGCAGGGGGTTGTGCACTGACAAACTGGCCTTAGCTGAAGATGATCTATTCTGACACAGATGTGATGATACAATACTCAAATGGGGTCACCCATTATGGCTTGGTGCTATTCCTTATACCTCTGATCTTTATCATTGTTGTTGCCACACCTACTGGCACTTGGTCTGAACACTGGGTGGCACACATGCTGGTCCTTACAAAGCTAATATTTTCTTCATATCTGCTGAGGACTTTGTTTCTCTTTAGAAAACATTAACCAAAAGTAAAGAAAAAATACTCCTTAAAAATGTTGTATTGTGTAGAATGGATAGATATTCCATTCACAATTCTCAGATGATTGCCTCTTTCAAGTCTCTTGGCTTGATTTTTCAGTTTAGTATGGACAGTCATTATTTCCTTGCTTGCTTTCTGTTAAGAAGAAAGGTTTGTTGGCTTGAAAGTGCAGTCCTATCTTTATCACTCATGGCTATAATCAGTAATGCTGATCTTCAAATACCATTTTGAGCCTGAGAAGCTTTTTAAAAGGTGAAACTCTTTTTACCATAGGTGATTTCTTGGTCTGTTTTATAATTTCCTGCAAATTTAGGATACGGCTGACTGTTTTGTGTGTGTGTGTGTGTGTGTGTGTGTGTGTGTGTGTGTAGGCAGTGGGAGAGCAGAGAGCGGTGGACCGGTTGCAGGAGCACATTCAGCCTCTGTTAACTTTTATCTGTTTCTTTGTTAACTAGTTACATTTACATGTTATGTAAAATTATTACTCCAAAACATTTATTTTTCCCAATCAATGCTGCTTCTGTTTGATATTGTTAGATACTTTGTATCTTTTTTTATTGCATTATGCTTTAAATGTCAGCCACTACTGTGTATGAACTCATCGGGGTTCTCTTCAGCATAGCACTTATTGATAGAAAGGTCATCCAGGATGAATCCACCATGGTTACGAGGAAAAGAAGAAAAGTTGAATCTCCTATATTATTTCATGTTACAGCCCCTGCAAAGCACGCACAAACCTCATAAATGAAAGCACTGAAATGAAGCACAGCGGGTTGTTGTCTTTTTTGCCAGTCTCCTCTATGCAGCACAAAATGCCAATATGGCTTCTGAAATATTTCAGTGGTAAATAATGACAAAGATGCAATAAAAGGTCTGCAGATTGAGAATTTCATGTGAGCAGTGTGCTACTGTGTGCTTTGTGCTTCATCATTTCTCTGCAGAAAGCATCTGAGAGGAGCTGTGGGACTAACAAGATTAAAGCAGATTGGAGCTTGACAAGCAACAATAACAAAGAAGTGTCATCTCTAATGTAATACCTTTTACATTCTGTCTTTCATTTGCTGTGTATTTTTCTCGACCCTTCGCACCACCATCTGCTCTTTTTATCAGATGTTTTGCTTGCACTTTCAATTCACCTTGGTAAAATGAAATGTAAGTGGTTACTGTTGCAGTTAAATTCAACATTGTCTGAGTACATGGAAGCATACAGTTTTATCCTGCATTCACAGAGTGCTTTGCCCTGGTGTTTTCAGATGGAAAGTCTTGGGTGATCTTTTTAAACCTATGATTTAATGCAACCTTAGAAATTGTCTTGTCAGTATTCTTATGTTGTTCTCTCATCATTTTATAATTGGCAGAACAGAATAGATCTAATTGTTGCAGGATTTAAATTATTTTGAAATTGTGCCATTTGGCATATTTTGTGTGTTTAAGGATTTTAGGCTGGAAAAATAACTTTAATTTTATTCTAAACACATCTTTTATTTTATTTTTTTTATCTGTCTGAGCTAGGTTTCAGGGAAATGAAAGAAGCACTAATAAAATGCTACTCCTATTTGAGCCTTTCAAGTTTGAAGCCATGTTTTCACACAGAATTTTTCACCTCTTCCAAAAATGAATTTAAGGTTTGTTTGAAATCAAAGTGACAATGAAATACAAAGTCATAAATGGTAAAGAGGATATTTATTTTTCATCACAAATAAAAAGAATCATGCTTACTCATCACAGAAAGAAAAAAAAAAAGAGAGAAGCGCTCAGTCTTTGTATCTTTACCGACCCTACTGTCGGAGTGTTTTTTCAGAATGTGAATAATAGCACTCTATGAAGTTTGAAATTCTTAAAAAAAAAATCCAAGCCTATGCCCATACATTAAAGCCCCCAACCCACACCTCCCATAGTCTGTGCCCCCCATCCCTGACACCCCAGAACAATAATCACAGCATTATTTAAGTGGGTCAGTCTGAGAGTCCTCAGTCCCCAGAAGTCTTAATAACCTGGAAGAGTGTGACATTGTACAACACCTGGTGTCCGTTGTTCCAGGTATAAAGGACCCTCTCCCTGGGGTTATAGTCCATCATGGAGATATGGGAGTATTGATTGTGGAAGGGGATGTCTGTGTATTCATAGCTTGATGTGTTGGTGTAATAAGCAAAGTAGATCTTGGCACCAGCCAGATGGGAGTTGGTGACATATAGTGTGCCACAGATCATAAAAGACTCTCCAGCACTGCGCTTAGGAAAGCCTGTGTCCCAGGTCTGCAGCACCTCCAGACTCTGAGGCTCCAGGCGGCTGATGACAATGTTTCCAGCATTAGGGATGGTGGTGTAAACAGCCCATAGGCCATTCTCATCCGCCATCAGGTCAATGTCAGAGGAGCCACCCCAGGAGTAGGGAAAAGTGTTGTTATAGCCAGCCCCACTCAAACTGCGCTGCACCAGCACACTTCGAGAACGGAAGTGGTACTTGATGATAATGTTGCTCTGGTACTTGTTGTAGTACAGTGAGCCATTGTAGACCACATGGCCAGTGCCAGCCCAAGGGTGTGGCAGCAAGTGCTGCACAAAGTTCTGACCCTTCATGAAATCATTCATTGTGCGATATTCCAGGACTCGGCGTCCCTTGAAGTAACCATCCATGGACCACACCTGTGGAAAAAAGAAAAATGAATTGCATAGGAAAAAGAGGTCAGAAAAAATGAGCTAATGAGAAGGTCTGAAGATTACTGGAGAAAAAAAAACTTTTGTGTTACACCTGACCTCTCTGCAAGAAACTGTAAGTGATGTTTCATTATCGCTAGCTGCAATGCCCCAAAATAAGAATGTTTAGTGTGTATCGTGAATCTGTACTTGTTTGAGTGTGTGTCTATTGATTTTCAGAGTTGGGCATACGTGGATGTGTGTGCAGAGCTACTGATCTGTCAGGCATGTGGGAGTGAAGATGTTGCCTGCGCTTTGCAGTCAACCACTGCTTGTGCTCCCTGCCCTTTCCAGTCCACATTTACAGAAAATCAATCCATTTAGCAACTCTATCTTTTTCCTCAAGCACTCTCAGCGGATCTCTCCACTGACATGGCCCCTCTCTGGCTGGATCTCCCATCTCATTCCCTCAGTGCTTTCACCGAGGCACAGTTCAGCTTTTAATTGATTCAATTAAACTGCAGTTGGCTTAGATAGTTATTTTTTCTTGAACATTTGAAGGAAAGCTTTGCTAACATCTACCGCTTTTTCTGATTCTATTACCGCCATTTTTCTTTCTTGTCCCACTTTTGCCTCCTTCTCCGTCATGGAGTAGGCATTTTCAAATGCACTGAGGAAAAAGAAAAGGTATGGGAGGAGCTGAGGGTGGAGAGCCACAGCAGCTGAATTATGTAGGAGGGGAGATTATAGAGCATTAAGCATTGTTTCTCCTATGCTTGCTAATTTAAGTCTCTAGAACAAAGCAGGAGGCAGGAACTGAGTAAGGGCAAAGCTCTTGCACATTCTGATTCTTTCTCTTTTGCCTTTGGCTCATGAGCAACAGTTAAATTTCCCCAAAATGATTATGATGATTGCTGCGGATGTTAATGTGGCATTGCTGATGCATCTGCCTATTAATACTTGGAGAGATTGAAGTGATTGAACCAGGTGATTAAAGACAAAGATCAGGACATTCAATCACAAAAATTGACCTTTTCTGTCCACAACATCTATTTAGGGTGTTATGATTCATTGCAGGAAAGAAAAAGGCCAAGCTCATCTCTCCTCTTAAACTTCATCAGTTTCCATTCTCTCCTACACATGGGTAATAATGCAGTCTTTTACTTCTCCAACACCACCATTTCCCTCAATCACCATAACCCACCCTTCATCCTCTATATTATTCCTTCCTTGTGTCTTTCCTGCTGCTTCTTGCCATGCACCTGACCATACAAAACTGTATGTCATCTCTGATCAGCAGACCCCATTACTATATCATTTGGGTCCAGAGCACACTCCTGGTAATTACCCAAGTGATTTAGAAAACTTTAGCCCAAACAACTCATTCATTTCTCCACTGATGATGAAGTGATTAATCAGCTGGAGTTGTAGTGACAGAGGAAGACAGGGAGGAGGGAAAGATATGCTATCCATCAGTGGCACAGCTTTGGATTCCCATTTTTCTCACTGTCTCTCCCCCTCGAAAGCTCATGAGAAGTCATTCTCAGGCAAAACAGTGCATCAGTCACTGAAGTGCCATGACAGCACTGCTGTGACACATCTTTTTTTTTTCCTCATTGAGCAGCTGATAGAGTTTGGTTGACTTTGGTTATCCTCTCTGCTTAGTTATCCTATATAATCCTGTGTCCCTGTGTTGGTCAAATGTATGAGGGTTTAAGAAACTCACTCTGTTGTCGGAACTGGGTATCATGGTATCTGTCATCCAGGAGCCGAACCTTGACCCTGATGCACGTACTGTGATGGGATTACTGACGCCAGTGAGCTTCCCACAGCCTGGAGGTCAAAAAGGCAGAAGAATTAAGGAAGCATGTACAGTATGCCTTTATACCCACACACACATGCACACGTGTTTTCTTTATTGGATCACATTTCTGCTGCCCTTTTATAATTCATCTCAAATATACTGTTCCATTTGGATTGGTTTTAGCCTAAATGCTTTCACTGTAGAGGTTTCTATTTGTGTGCACCAAGAAAATGTACTATTTTTACTGTTAACTCAGACAAATGTGTAGATAAATATTTTGTGAAGGTCTTCACAATGTATCCCGTGTTAGCTATTGAATTATGGGATCCACAAAGAGTGAGCCATTTGAACTTTTGCAAATTTAAAATGTTATGTGTGTGTGTGTGTGTGTGTGTGTGTGTGTGTGTGTGTGTGTGTGTATATATATATATTGTGGCATCATTTTTATATTTTATATTTCCATTATTGTTTCAGTGTCCTGCTTTTTACCAAATACTTAAGAAGTGAACATTATTTCTCATAATTCTCTCTCTTACTTCATTTTAAATCAAATGTAAGACAATAATAAAATGCCAATTAGCTAAGGGCTAAACTGTAACTGCAGTCTTTTTTGTTAACTCATCAGATTATATGCGTGGGGTTTTGTAAAATCATCAGTTTAAGCTAACACATTACACACGAATGCGATCAATTATTCATTCGGTTTTTCTAGGCCAGTTTTTCTCAATTTATGCAGATAATTCGAGCTCAGACCAAAGTGGAAATGTTAACAGTATGCTACAGAGTTTTGACCAATTATGATCCTAGTGTAATCAGTAATTCCTTTCTGCGTTGCTGTTGTCATATTGATTAAATGCTGTAATGATATTTGATAATGAACTTTAAATTGGGTAACAATGACCACACACACACCCAGAATCATTTGCATATATACCAAGTTTCTGCATGCAGGAGTGGAGTCTGGTTTCAAGTAGAAGGACTCTCTGTCGCAGCTCCTCGTAATCGTAGGCCCCCATCTCCTCTTGGATGGCCATAAGCACCAATGACAGATTCCTTACTTCCTCCCGAAGACGCAGGATCATCTTGGCATCAGCCCTGTACTGTTCCAGCACTGGCAACAGGGGGAGCAGCTGGGTCACCTTGTCTTTTAACTCCTGTGATAGTTATCACAGAAAAGGGAGATGAGGATTACACTCTTAGAGAATACTGAAGATAGGGGATGAGGTTGTCTGTGATAGTCAGTACAGGACAGTGAGTGCAATCTTCACTGGCCGTTTGTTGTTCATAAAGCTTATGTTTCAATCAGGAGCTCATGTGGTTTGGTTGCTTTTGACTTGTCAAGTAGCTTGGAGCTTGTTTATCTGTTCAACCCCATAAGCCTTTGATTTTTAATGAGATTTACATAGTGTATTCTTAATATTTTAGGTATATACACTGAAATTAGATGTCTTTTATCTGCTTTCACTGACAAGAGCACTCTTTTATCTTTTAACAAACATTTTGTTGTTTGCCTGGTTTTATCTGTTTCACTGTTATACTAATTCAGCTTCCATCTGCTTGTTTTATTTGTAGCCTTTTCCCCATCTGAAAATACATTTTTTCTCTTCAATTCAAAATTCTTTGGATTGGAAGGCCACCTAAATGATAAACTGTTTTCAAATTAGCCAAACGTCTGTTATCTGTTTTGCGTGAAATTTCACCTACTTGCTGCATTTGCAGTGCTAGTTGTAAACTTGGACTGTGACTCATCATGTGTTTAGAAGTTAAAAGAACAACATGTCCTTAGGTAGGAGTACAGGAAGCTGCAGGAGAACCAGGCTGCCTACATGGAAAGTAGAGGGCTCAAGAGAGAAATGGGTGTATCAATAAAGTGTGGCCGCCACAGGAGGGGCTGTTTCCTCCTTGTTAAGGTTTATCGTAAATCTGGTGATGGAGCAGCTCTCAACCCTGTGGCGCCACATCATAAATCTCATTTTCACTTTTTCAAGACGAGAAAATTCACTCTCGTTAATCTCCCCCACTCTGCCATCGGCAACTTTAAGCTGCATGCATTCATCAGCCAACCTGGTCTGGACAAATCCAGCTTTTTTCCTCTTTGTTGAATTAAGATAGATCAGAAGATATAACTCATTTCGTTCTGCATATTTTAGTCATCTCAGGCAGTACTGATGAATTGGTTAATTTTATAAACATCTTCATTACCTTCTTTGGAATGGCTTTCATAAAACACACTGAAAGCAAAACACAGCTATTCATGCTTGTCCTTGTTCGCAGTATGGACCCAGCAGTAAAGCACACTTAGCATTTATCAAGCCATCTTTTAATCAAACTATTTTATGGTCCATCTAATATCTGTAAGAGTGTGAGAAATGTGAAGAAAGTCCCAGTAAGACAGCCTGCTGACAGGAAGACAAAAAGGCCCACTAATAATGGCAGCTAAGCCTTAGCTTGTAGAGAGATAAGGTGGAGATAAATGTGAATATATGTGCCTGTTATCTGAAAGCAGACAGCAGAATGTTAAGTATATCAAGTAGTAAGCTCAGTGAAGGTAGAGAGCAAAAGGATGCAAAGAGAGGAATATGGAAAAAACATTATTTTTCTAGGTCCAAGAATTTAATAATTCATGAGGATGAGATTTACTCAGATTTTCTCTGTGCATGACTAAACAACTCATATAATACTGGAAATGAATTTGTGTACCTATGTTTATGCTGCAGTGTATAGCGAGTCATACAAAATTTTATTGTCTGTGAAGAGCAAAAGAGATTGCAGTGCATATGTCAAAGTTTGGCGAGCAGTGCCAAATCAACAGTATCTGCATTCACTTGACAATAATACACACACACACACACACACACACACACACACACACACACACACACACACTGTACAGGAGGAGACAGAGAGCCAATTACCTGAAAGCCCTTTGGATTGAGGCTTCGGGGATTTTCAGAGGCCACCTTCAGCTTTCCATCTACCACTTTCATTAGACTTTCTGTGTTTCTGACATACTGTAGATCTCTGTATGTCCTCAGGTCCAGCACCTCCATTGACTGGCTGATGTTCTGAACCTGTGAAGCACAAACAAACACACAACAATAAAGATCACTGGTTATAACAAAGGAAGGTTTAGGGGTTTTTTTTTCTCATTTTACACCCCAGTCACAAATCATTTATTACAAGTTTCGCTTTTACAATTATTAATTATTTATTTTAAATCACAGCGAATGGGTCAGCTAAGAAAAAAACAAAAAAAACAAACCTGATGCTTTGCAGTCGATTATAGTCATAGTCACTCACCAGTGATTGTCACTCTTACCCTACAGAAAGTAGGCTTGGAGTTTGCATGGGTTTTGCAGTTGTGAATGTGATGGTCAGTCTACAAATTTGCTCTTTACTCATCTATATACTCCTTTCTTGCTGTGATCAGGTGCAGGTATTAAAAAAACGTATTGCTCTCTTTGCACTCATATTCCAAGTTAAATTTATTGCACTAAAAGATAATTATGGAGCTGGCCCCTATTTTTGAATTTAAATATGAAGTTAAATCTATAAGTCAGTGCTGTGCATGAAAAAGTTGGTTGGGTTCAAATTAAACCATAATTATAATATGTGCTGTTCATTCAATTCAGTTCAATTCAATTCAATTCAATTTTATTTACATAGTGCCAAATCACAAAAACACTCGCGTCAAGGTGCTTTATATTGTAAGGAAAAGACCCAACAATAATACAGAGAAAACCCCAACAATCAGACGACCCCCTATAGGCAAGCACTTGATGACACTGGGAAAGAAAAACTCCCTATTAACAGGAAGAACTCAAGGTGGGGCAGCCATCTGCCGCGACCAGTTGGGGGTGAGGGGAGGAAGACAGGACAAAAAACACACTGTGGAAGAGAGCCTGAGATTAATAATAACTAATGATTAAATGCAAAGCGGTATATAAACACATAGTGAGTGAAAAAAGGTGAGAGAAGAAGAAACACCCATGGGAAGACACAGCAGCCTAGGCATATTGCAGCATAACTAAGGGAGGATTCAGGGTCACCTGATCCA
>VUQS01061125.1:0-10756 GCA_015108495.1 Heterochromis multidens
CAGATCGAGGGAGATTATCAGTGGTCTTGTATGTCTTCCATTTTCTAATAATTGCTCCCACAGTTGATTTCTTCACACCAAGCTGCTTACCTATTGCAGATTCAGTCTTCCCAGCCTGGTGCAGGTCTACAATTTTGTTTCTGGTGTCCTTTGACAGCTCTTTGGTCTTGGCCATAGTGGAGTTTGGAGTGTGACTGTTTGAGGTTGTGGACAGGTGTCTTTTATACTGATAACGAGTTCAAACAGGTGCCATTAATACAGGTGACGACTGGAGGACAGAGGAGCCTCTTACAGAAGAAGTTACAGGTCTGTGAGAGCCAGAAATCTTGCTTGTTTGTAGGTGACCAAACAGGCACCAGGGTTTACAGAGGATAATCTGAAACAGAGAAAATATGCAGTGAGTAGCAGTTCTCTCTGAGAGAGATGCCAGAGATCAGATGAGAATGGTTAGACTGCTTTGAACTAATAGGAAGACAACAGTAACTCAAATAACCACTTGTTACAACCAAGGCAGGCAGAAGAGCATCTCTGAATGCACAACACATTAAACCTCAAAGCACATGGGCTACAGCAGCAGAAGACCACACCAGGTGCCACTCCTGTCACCTACACTTGCTACAATTCACACAGGCTCACCAAAATTGGACAATAGAAGATTGGAAAAATGTTACCTGATCTGATGAGTATCGATTTCTGTTACAACATTTGATTGAATTTGGAGTAAACAACATGAAAGCATGGATCCATCCTGCCTTGTATCAACAGTTCAGGCTGCCGGTGGTGGTGTAATGGAATGGGGGGATACTTTCTTGGCACACTTTAGGCGCCTTAGTAACACATGAGCACTGTTTACACATTACAGCCTACCTGAGTATTGTTGCTGACCATGTCCATCCCTTTATAACCACAGTGTACCCATCTTCTGATGGCTGCTTCATGGATGTGCAGCTGACAAATCTGGAGCAGGTGTGTGATGCTGTCATGCCAATATGGACCAGAACTAATGAAGTGTCATTAATAAAACTAATGAAGTGCTCAGTGAGTGTATTTCAGATCTGGTTCAACTCAGGTCCCAGATCCACTCTCAGCTACAGAGCTGATTTGTACCTTAGATCTTAGGGGTGGCTGTAGCTCAGGAGGTAGAGCAGGTCATCTACTAATCGAAAGGTTGATGGCTGCTCCACTCTGCATGCCAAATATCCTTGGGCAAAATACTAACCTCAAGTTGCTGTCCGATGCATCCATCAGAGTGTGAATATTAGATAGAAAGCACTTAAGCATGGAAAAAAGTGCTTGTATGAATGGGTGAATGAGGCATGTTGTATAAAGCGCTTTGAGAGTAGAAAAGCACTAAATAAGAATCAGTCCATTTACCATCTAGTTTATGCTATCATTCAGTTCTTTGAAAATCTTTCTCCTTTACTTATGAGTGTACTTTTCTCTCTGTAATCCATCTTGATATATGGACAGTTTTTTGTGCATATAAAAATATATACAAGTAGCATGTATACACATATGCATGTCTAAAGAACTGAAGCTACTGTGAGGGTTCTTTCATTGAGCCACTTCACACAACAGCCGGTCCATGTTGGTGGATGGAGTGTGTATCTGAGGGGGAAAGATTAAGTCTGTGTGTTAATGTGTGTGTGCCAGGAAGGTGAATGACTCTCAAAGAAGACATTCAGACTTGCAGGCAGTTTTTTGTGTGTTTTGAGAGGAAGCAAGATAAGAGGCGCCACTAAAAGCTTCCTTACTCTCACACACTGTGTTGCTTGTTTATTGAACAGGGTCATTTTTTTGTGTTTGTAGTGTCAGCCTTGTGTGTGTTCATGCAACAGCATGCAGGGAGCGACAGAGAGCATGGAGAGTGATGGAGAGGACAACTACAGAAGTCTCTTGGGTGTCAGCATGACAGAAGGGAGGAAGAAGAAGAGAAGAGGGAGGCAGAAAGAGCAGTGGATGAAAAGAGAGATGGGCAAAGGTCAAGTGTTTTAGAGAAGGAGGAAATATGTGAGATAAACAATCCCTGATCTCTCTTTTTATTTCACAACTTCTTTAAGAAACAGATTTTTCCTCTGTCATGATGACTGGTAGAGCAGTCCCTGCTCATCCAGCCCTCTGACCCAACCTTTCTATTTGACTTGGAAAGAGACACAGACAGAGACAGATGTATGCACATATAGAGTTTCGGTCACATTGCCTTCCATTTATTTCCTATGTTTTCACCCTACAATGATTTACACTGTGAAAACTCATTTTATCTTTATATATCTACAGCGTGCCTTTCATCTGCAGATTTACATCCTCACATCATGTTACAGAAGTGCACATAAACACATCTCAACAACCAGTTGAACAAGGTAGCTAGTGACAAAGTAGCTAGACCCAAACATGCAACCAAGATAAAACAGTAACCCACAGCTGAGTTTTACTTGAAAGTGAATTGAAATGGATGGTAGGAGTTACAGGGCAGTGAGAAATGTGGCAGAAAATAAAACAACAAAAAAGTAGTGTCAAGGCAATGTATATTAGCTGTATTTAACACGTACTTAGAGAAATTATGAGCAAAATAACCCTAAGATAAGCCATTTTAAACATTAAAGTTGTCCTTACACCCAACTTTAATACTAGGCAGTATTTGTTCTGGCTGAAAAAGAAGCTGTTTTTTTCATGTTTCGGCTTCTTTCAAAACGTGTATATAGACTTTGGCAGATAACCAAACAGATAGGGAGTGGGGTCAATAAAAGAACACTTTCATTCAACTACTATTTTCCTTCCAACATACACATACACTTAAGAGCACAGTTAAATTGCTATTTTCTCCAGTGCTAGACCAATTGAAACACTGTAAACAGCGTGAGTGCTGCTTCACTTGCTTTTGTCAGTAGCGTTGAACTGTCCAGATGACTTTTATTGACTTCCGTTTTACTGCTCTGGAAGAAAACCTTGCATTTCTGGGTCCATTTTGTTGTTTATACTGCTCTTGTATCCTGACACAGACTGAAGGATGCCTTGGGCATATATTAGTGTTTTGTAGTAGATATGTTCTGTAGTGACAAAACACATCATGTTCAAAAGGACTGCTTCAACTGGGGAACACGCTGTCACCACTGAAATCTATAGTGAATTGAAAAGTATGTAATGATGCCCCTAGGTATTTGTCATATGGTATTGTGTGACATGTATGGTTGAACATAAGTTAAAATTGCAGAATCTGGGTAAATGGGAACAAAAAGAAGGTAGATCTCAGCTCACTGATGGAGTAGCAGGGATGGATTTTTAAAGCTAGTTTTATGTTTGTGAAGCATGTGATTTATGATTTTTATCATTTCTCTGTTGTAATTCTTGGTCTGGTTGTAGCTTAATATACCCAGGATTTCTTTAAAGGAAAAAGGCACACTTAATCATCACTCAAAGTTTTTCTTCAGTGGTTCTTGTTTGTAGATATTTTGCTAGAGACAGTACTTAGAAACTCACCCTTAGAAATCTATGGGAAATCTATTCTCCCACACTATATGGATGCTACATATGGACTATATGACAAAACTATTGAGCCTCACCTCTTAATCTTTGAATTCAGATTCAATCTAGTTGCCAGATGTGTATAAAATCAAGCCCCCAGCCATGCAGTCTGCCTTTACAAACATTTGTGAATCCCATTAATGACTCATTAATAGGTTGACACCATTGCAACAAGTCAGTTTGTAAAATTTCCTCCCTCCTAGATATTCACCTGTAAGTGGCATTATTGCAAAATGGAAGCATTTATGAACCACAGCATCTCAGCCACAAAGAGGCAGACCACATAGAGTTAAAGAGCGGGATCATGGAGTACTGAGGTACATAGTGTGTAAAAGTCACCAGTGCTCTGCTGATTCAATAACTGCAGAGTTCCAAACCTCCCCTGGTATTATCAGCACAAAAACTGTGCGCCAGGAGCTTCATGGCATGGGTTTCCACAGTTGAGTAGCTACTCTAGGTGTAATGGGAAGGTGGCCTAGTACTTTTGTCTATATAGTGTGTTCAGTAATGGCAAAGATGGCAATTGCACACTCCCTAGTTTTTACTGTTATTGAATACAACACAATGTTTGTTTGGATATGATGGTCCACATTCAAGTCAAAAAGGAGGACAAAGCATGGCATGCTTTGGAGTGAGCCTACCTTACGATTAAAAAGTCACCACTGTCAGTGAAATCTGTCCCTCGCTTGTGACATATGGTTTAAACATCAAAATGCGAAAATGCTCAGCGCAAGCTTTTTCACAACGTGGCTGAAATCATGGTGGCTACATCCATCTTTTATATACAGTCTATGAGTCTATAGTAATTGTACTTCTAGTTCTTGGTTTACTGTATTCATAAGTGTGAAGTAGCAGGACTTGCTTCTAGAAGAACTGTTAAAAATATGCATCTTTTTTATTCTATTTTTTCAGTTCTCTTTTTCCAATACAACTGATCAAATGAATGTCCATTTGCATTAAAGCAGGTGTTTTTAAAGTTTTGATGGGCGAGTGCCAATCTAGGAACACCGTGTACCAACTGATAGTCACACAAAACAAATACACACTTGAAAAGTGTTTTGTGTTTATAATGTGTCTGTTCAGATAATTGCAGTTTCTGCTGGTGATTGTCATTTTTGTACTAGTTTATATTTGTAACCATTAGACAGGTTGAATTTAATGATACCAGCTATATTTGTTAAAATTAGAAAGATTAATCAGCTATGAATATTAGAAATAAAGAGCTGAAACTAAAGAAAGATGCTCTCCTTCGCTTTTGTTCTTTTGCTTTATATGTTGCTTGACATGAACTGTGGATATTTGTCAGGCTTGTGGTTGCATATTGAGAACTATGGCTCTAGATGCATACTACACTAAGTTTCTCTTCCACAAAGTCGAAATGAAAGCAGCAGAGGACAAATATTCTGAGCATCAGTCCTTCATGCAGATCAAGCTCCAAAAACACTGGATGCATTTTAAAACTCATACAAAATCTGCTAAAGGTGAAGGTGAAGTAAACTGATGCTTATGTGTGAAATCAGTGGAGAAAAATTAAAGAATGAATATTGGCTAAATAATTAATATTTTCTACTATAGGGGTAGCAGAGGTTGAGCACAAGTGGACAGCACAAAATTAATTCATTGTCATATAATCTTCATTAAAAACACAAACTAGACTGTTTCTCTTTTTGTGTGTGTGCATGTGTTGTTTTTTTTGTGTTTTTTTACCCAGTGCACTGAGGCCAAAATGGCAAAATCATTTAAATTCTAAATCATCATTTGGATTTAGCAAAAGTAAATGAATGCTTTCTATAAACTGGTTCTCCGTATAGAGTAGAAACAGCTGAGAGAGATTAACCAGAGTAGCTGGAGAAGAATGGTTCATTACTGTGTTTGTGTGTGTGTGTGTGTGTGTGTGTGTATGTGTATGTGTTTATGATTATTATTCATGTGGAGTTGCTATGATACAACCAAGCCAGCTGGGGAGCAAGCGCTGCGCTCAACCTTTGTTGCCCTTCCTCATTTATTCAACACAGAGAAAAACGCATACAAGCAGGACCCTAAACACACACAAATCAGACAAATCAGTAACCTAACTGAGCAATGCAAACACAAACATACAACCCCTGGTACCCTCACTCATGTTAACATTCAGTTTATAGTAGCAGGCTTCCTCTCCACCTACATGCAGCTCAAAAGCATCTGAAACGCATGCATAAAGCAATTCTAAGAACAAAAGAACACAGGAAGATATGTATATGTAAATGTATACACTGTCATTCATTTGCATTTCCTTTCTTTATGGTCAAATTGTCTCCTTGTGGTTTAATTCTGTGTCTTTTATGTCTTTTATGTATTCTTCAGTGGTTTTATGTGTAGTCAGATGTCTCCTCTTGTTTCATATTGCTCCTTACAATATGGTATTTGCATATAGCCATGTGTGTCCTCGTGATTTTATGTCTTTAAAATTGTAGCCAAGACAGATCAGTACACATAATCACTTACTATGGAAATGCTCATCAAATACAAACTTACTAGGGACATTATTATATACCTAACCATTACTGATTTTCAAATGTGTCTAGTTTATTTATCAAATAGATGTGGTACTGTTGGATTATTTATAGGAAAAGGGAATCTTCAGATCTAAATAGGTTGTCAGTGCCATTCAAAATGACCTATATACATATTTTGTGATTTATACAGTGTATCTTGTAGTTTGGATAAATAAACTGAAACTACTCAGCAAAGGTTTGGGGAGCATTTTCTTTATAGGAGGTAAGAGATGGGATGTGAATCAGAATAGTTCCTGATATTGTAGGCAGTCTAGTGTTGAAGTCACTCAGAAGAAATTTATCTGTGAGGAAAAAGTAAACATAGGTTGTTTAAAGGGGTTTAAGTGAGGACAGACTAAAGGAAAAAATAGGATCAAAGTGTATGGAAATAAAAGGGCCATGTACCTATTCAGTATTTAGGTCTGTGGAAAAAGAAAATGTAAAAAATTTTCATTTAGGTCAATATAGCGACTAGTGGTTGATCTCCCCTTATATCCTCATGCACCTCTGGACCCACTTTGAATGCTCCTGTTCTTTTAAGATCACTCTGCAGAAGTCTTGTCCTGACCACTCACAGATGTACATCTGCAGTTTCACCATGGACATCAAATTTTCCCAGCACACAAACACCAGCTTTCTTTCATGTTGAAGACCATCAATGATGAGTATCTAGCTACAACCAATAGACCAAACAGCAGTTTTTAGTGGAAAAGTTCACATCATCTAAGCCTGAAGTCAATGCAAGCCATACCTATTGTAACACTTGGTGTTGTGTGTCAGCACACAGGGCAGTGAATAAACCAGAGGACCAGAGGTTTTTTTGCCACACCAACACAATCATCACTCATCACCTGTCCTAATTGATCTCCTGCAACTTTGTCCTTTGTTTTCTTCAACAAGTGGAGGAGATCCATCATACTTGAGAGACACCAGGCATGTGGTGAGAATGGGACTCCCAGAGGATAATCTTAAAGAATAGATCAGCCAAATTTTAAATAGTTTTCTTTCCAAGTGGGACTGGTGACACATAACTTTATGATTGCACTTGTTAATGTGTATGTATACAGTAATGTTATTTCTGTCTTATGGGGTTTCACAACACTAATATTTATCCACATGGGTGAAAGCAGATGGGAATATAAAGGTTTACATTAACTTAAAATTATAAATTTTTGACAGAAAATGTAAATGTTAGTTGCTGTGAGAGCATCATAATTTTTATACATGACTTAAATAATTTTTAAAGCTACAATAAAATAAATAGAACAAACATATTTTCAGACATGGACACACTAAGCTGAGCAAGAACAAAAAGAAAGAGGGAGACAGACCGTCCACAGGTGATCACGACTGTCTGGGGAGAAGCACAGGGCTCGGTAAAGAGCAACAGTCCATGACCTGTCTGGACAAACATACACACACACACACACACACACACACACACACCTAGTCCAGGCGCTGGTACCGTTAAGGGTTACTGGACAGGATTTGAACCACAGCTCTCATGCTCACAGGAGTTTGAGTGTGTGGGTTTGTGTGCATATATTTGCAAGTGAGACTGTGAATATGTGTCTGTGTGTGTGTGCATGACAGGGTCTGCCAAAACTGCCCCTGCTACCGATACCCTCGTTGTGTCACACACGCCTGACTGACCAGCTACAGGAAAGAGGAAATGAGAGAACATTTGCGCCTGCATTTAAGAGAGTGCATGGCTGTGTGCTTGAAGGCCGTATTTTCTCGTCAGTCTAGTGCGGTTGTATGGGTCAATGAGTTGGTCTGTATACAGTAAGAACGAGCGATCAAGCATTCACTTTTGTCTCTTTGCAAGTGACTCTACCAGGAGCAATAAACCGAGCAGAAGTAGAAAGCGTGGATGAAAGGGGCAAAAGGAGGACAGCACTGGGAAGCAGAACATCTCTTTGCTTGATTTATTTCTGTCTGGAAATGTCTTCAAAACTGCAACAAGTGTTGTGAAATAGCCTGCGGGGTTTTAGAACATTTGCCTCGTGGCTTATGTTTGTGGTTTATGAGTACAAGAAGTTACAAAATACCTTGAAAAAACGATTATGCGAGGGGCACAAACTGGGGATTATGCAATATTTTCCTGCTCCAAATAGGACTGTGTGGGTGCCAGAGAAAAATCTGGCTATAAAGAGTTGTAAGTGGGTGCTTTTTCGGCTATTCCAAGTGTTTTGTAGCTCTGCACTTTAGGGGAAAAGAGCCTTTAAAGTTTGTACTGATGTACTGACTCTTTCCAAAAAGTTACAACTGTTAACCATTTTCAGGGCTTTTTGTCTAAAGAGAAATTCAAAATTATTTTGTCCTCTGTGAAAGGGCGAGGAAGAAAGAAGCCATTGCAAATTGGGAGTGACTGAAAAGGTGAAAATGACAGGAAGGAAAAGCAGGGAAAAAGATGGAAAGAAAGAAAAGGAAAGAAATAAGGAGAGTGAAGGGTTCTTTGATGAATTGGTTTGGAATGAGAGCAGAGTGCTGGAGAGACCAGTGAAAACAAACTGGACTCAAGCATTTATTTACACTCTGCTTCTCAATTAAGTCAAATAGGGCACTTTAACGAGGCTGACATTTCAACAGTGTAATGAGATACAGAAAGCTGAGGGTCCTTCTGCAGGATGTTCACTAACCATGGGTAAGTGTGTGTGTGTTTGGGTATACATTTACAGAAAGTTGCACATGTGATTTACTCCATTTGTGGATGAGGAAACACTACTTTATGTGTGTTCATATTTTGCTGTTCGGCATCAGTGCTCCATCCATCAACTCCTCTGGCTGTCCACCGCTCCTCTGTGGCACTGTTTGTCTAAACAGAACAATCTGGAAATCTTCAGCAGCCTGGCTTGGGAATGTTAACAGGCTGCAGCGTAACATTACACCTACAGGAGTGTGTGGGTGTCGGCGAGTATAAGTGAGGGAATGAGCGAAGATGTGAAAGAGGCAGGAAAAGAGAGAGGGAGGGAGAGATAAGAAGGTGGAGTGTGGATACTGGTGTAATAGAAAGAAAGAGAGTGGCAAATAAAGGTCTGGTTTCTCCTGCGTGTGTGTGTGTGTAGAGGAATGCAGCATTTCGGAGTGTAGGGAAACTCCCTCTGTGTAATGTTTTAAGCAGCAAATAAACTCTCATGGCAGAAAGGATGAAATCCTATCCACGCCAGGTGAAAACCATTTCTCACGCTTCAATATTTAGATGTGAGCAAACACAGATTCTTCTGTGTGTATCTGTTCACATGTGAGTTTGGGCCTGTGTATAAATACATGCATGCATGTTCTCTCTGTGTACAAAACGCCTCCATGAAGGTGTCTGGGTAACAAGACATGATTCTCAGGGGATCTTTGTGAGCTTGTATGTTTTATGTTTTAACACAGAGACGAAATCCTGCCGAGAAGATCCAGTAAATGTACATCACCACACCTTAACATAATATAAAAGGCTATGAAAAGCTTTATAGGAGGACACATTGAGTTGGCTCAGCTGTCCACTGGTAACAGTTTGGCCCAAATAACTGTAGCTACTTTAAAAAGGCATCTATTTTAAAGTAGTAGTTTTTGCCTTTATTGCTTAGAAATGGGACCTTTTCTCTACTCCTTCCACAAAAATCCATTATTTTGGTTGTTTAATAGATACATTAATTTGAAAAAAACAAACAAACAAACAAACTATCACCCCCCAACTCCCAAAGTAGGATTCAGCAATTATGGCAAATTGATTGAAGGGGCTTTTTACAATCAAAATGCCTTTCCCCCTTTCAAACCATCAGTATTTTCCATCACATAATCAATGTTTGTTGTGTTCATTCCAACAACTGTGAATCTTTCCATTTCTGCAAGCCACAAACTGACGATGTTTGCACAAGTCAGCCAAAAGTGGAAAATAAGCATTTCACAAGCTATTATCAACAAAACATTTCAAATGTTTAAAGAGTGACTACAGAGTGACACATTTAAGAAAAAAGACATTTAGTTTTAACTGGAGGAGTCGGTGTTAGCATACCTGTCAGGGCTGTTTATGTTCCCCCTGCCCTTTCCCGCTCTCTGGACTCTGTCTGTACAGTGCAGTTTGGTAAATGCTTGTCAAGTGTTTGTTATGACAGCGTCTGAGAATCCTTACAAATGTGTATGTATAGCAACATATTTGCACACTCACACTCATGCAGCTCCATGTCTGTCCTAAAGTAAATGCACGACTCTTCATTCAGACCTCAAACCATTTCATTTCATTTCACAGAAAATGTATAGCAACATTATATATACAGTCAGGGAAAAAATTATTTGAACCCCTGCTGATTTTGTAAGTTTGCCTACTAACAAAGAAATGATCAGGCTATAATTTCAATGGTAGGTGTATTTGAACAGTGAGAGACAGAACAATAACAAAAAAATCCAGAAAAATGCATTTCAAAAAAGTTATAAATTAATTCGCATTTTCATGAAGGAAATAAGTATTTGATACCTTTGCAAAACGTGCTTTAGTACTTGGTGTCAAAACCTTTGTTGGCAATCACAAAGGTCAGACGTGTCTTGTAGTTGGCCACAACTTTTGCACACATCTCGGGGGATTTTGTCCCACTCCTCTTTGCAGATCCTCTCCAAGTCATTAATGTTTCGTGGCTGATGTTTGGCAACTCAACCTTCAGCTCCCTCCACAGATTTTCTATGGGATTAAGGTCTGGAGACTGACTAGGCCA
>VUQS01061126.1:0-17378 GCA_015108495.1 Heterochromis multidens
ATCTCTAAAATTAGAAACATCCTGTCTCAGGGTGATGCTGAAAAACTAGTTCATGCATTTATTACTTCTAGGCTGGACTACTGTAAATCATTATTATCAGGCTGTCCTAAAAACTCCCTGAAAAATCTTCAAATGATCCAAAATGCTGCAGTGAGAGTACTGACAGGGACTAGAAAGAGAGAGCATATTTCTCC
This sequence comes from Heterochromis multidens, assembly GCA_015108495.1. NCBI lineage: Eukaryota > Metazoa > Chordata > Actinopteri > Cichliformes > Cichlidae > Heterochromis > Heterochromis multidens. Next base: position 195 of record VUQS01061126.1, read on the forward strand.
CATATTGGCTTCTCTTCATTGGCTCCCTGTTAAATCCAGAATTGAATTTAAAATCCTTCTCCTTACATACAAGGTCTTGAATAATCAGGCCCCATCTTATCTTAAAGACCTCATAGTACCATATCACCCCAATAGAGCCCTTCGCTCTCAGTCTGCTGGCTTACTTGTGGTTCCTAGGATATTTAAAAGTAGAATGGGAGGCAGAGCCTTCAGCTTTCAGGCCCCTCTTCTGTGGAACCAGCTCCCAATTTGGATTCGGGAGACAGACACCCTCTCTGCTTTTAAGATTAGGCTTAAAACTTTCCTTTTTGATAAAGCTTATAGTTAGGGCTGGATCAGGTGACCCTGAATCCTCCCTTAGTTACGCTGCAATAGGTCTAGGCTGCTGGGGGCTTCCCATGATGCACTGAGTGTTTCTCCTTTTCTCACCTCTGTTCACTCACCTTGTGTTTATTCACCACTCTGTATTCAATCATGAGTTATTATTAATCTGTAGCTCTCTTCCACAGTGTGTCTTTTGTCCTGTCTTCCTCCCCTCACCCCCAACCGGTCATGGCAGATGGCTGCCCCTCCCTGAGCCCGGTTCCGCCGGAAGTTTCTTCCTGTTAAAAGGGAGTTTTTCCTTCCCACTGTCGCCAACTGTTTGCTCATAGGGAGTTGTCTGATTGTTGGGGGTTTTTCTGTATTATTGTAGGGTCTCTACCTTACAATATAAAGTGCCTTGAGGCGACTGTTGTTGTGATTTGGCGCTATATAAATAAAATTGAATTGAATTGAGGGCGACTGAACCTGGTGACCTCTCACTCTGGATTCCATTTCTTATCTCATTGATTGAACTGATCGAGACACCGATCAGGTCTGTCTGCAGGGTGGAAAACAGAGAGTCCAGACAAGAAGGTTCACCATGCACACACAATAAGACTAAAGTTACCTCTAGGTAAATGTAAATGGCAGAATGCGTTGTTTATATTTTAACAACAGGCTGCAGTAACACTCTAGTAGCCTGTGTTAACTTAGTGGTTGCTTTGTGGCCTTCTGATCTCCCAAATTAATTGTCAAATGTACTGAAAATAAAGATATTTGAATTCTTTATTGCAATATTCTGATTAATATTACATATACTTGCTGTGTAAGAGCCTGACTGGACCTCTGTTGTGCAGCAGGGTTTTTTTTGGAGGGGGGGCTGTTTGCGCGGTGTTTGCGCGGTGTTTGCTGGGAAGAAGCTGTGGCTTTGAATGCTATCAGACTCAAAGCAAAGCATGAAAGCAGGCAGCAGTTTTATTTAGAAAGCTGAGGTTTTCAGATGACGCTGAATTCAGACAGGCTTTATCTGAGGATGTCTAAAAATATTCCTCACCTGTCTGTCCACGTCTTTATTGTTTGCTGCCTTTATCACTCTGCTGCACTGATGTCGCCACAGGAAGAGGATGTATTTATAAGTGTGTCGAATACTTTTTCAAAACAAAATATCTCATAAAGTGTGAAAGTTGCTGTTGATACTCAGAGTTGGAACCAGTGCTTGATTGATTGACTGTTTTATGACTTTAGCACCATAAAGCTTCTAATGTTAGCACATTACTTATACACGCTTCAAAGATTATAAAAGAAGTGTGGGTTTGTAGAGATTATCTTGCTGAAATAAAGTATCAGAAAAGTTTATTTCCCATAGAGCCTGTTTTCTACAGTAATCTATAAAAAAAAAAAAATCACATTAGCTTTTTGTTGATGTGCTAACTTCCAGGCTGACCTCCAAAAAAAAGTTATTCCTATGGCACAGACTTCTCAGATGATTTATTATTGCAATTTACTGCACAGCAAGCCATATTATTACATTAAAGGTGCCAGCAGAATAAACACAGTGCATAACTTTAAGCCTTAATAAAATTTAAACGAGCTCTATAGACAGTGACCCCCCTTACATTTGTTACGGGGGATTAAATTAGCTTTAGAGACCAAACAGTTTTTGCATGAGGCTGTAAACATGTTTATTTCTGCTGTAAAGTTGGACAATTTAAACATGGAAGTTTATGGAGACTCACTCACTACTGGAGGCAGCCTCTAGAGGACATTAGAGGAACTGCAGGTTCTGTACATTAGCTGCTTGCTCAAATGCAGTTTCAAATAAATACGGCCAGTATTAATATGCATTTCTTACCTGTAGAGGACGAGAGGTGATGCTGAAAGCTGGCAGCAGCGTGCAGGTGTCAGGGTTTTAGCGAAGGCTCCATGAAGCTTCATGTTTCTCAGCTCTGCTGTTGTCCTGAGCCATGCAATGGAAATGCCCTCGTAGGTTTACGGACCTTACTGAGCTCCTTCTCGTATCTCTTATCATTATCCATATGTTCCTTCCCTCATCTACTCCGTCTTTTCTGGCTTCATTTTCTCTGTAATTAAGTCAGATTTGCTCCATTTCTGTCTCCCTCTCCCTGGATATCATGTTTTTGCAGAGGAAGCCTCCCTCATACTTGTCTGCATATGAACTCCAGGTGGAAAATGTGCTATAATCCTCTGAAATAAAGCAATATTCATGCTGCCATCCCCCCACTGCTGAAACGTTTGCTGCTGGCGAGGCCTCTCTCTGTCGCCTCATATGGTGTGTTCTCTGGATGACGGCTGAGGCTCAGGGATTTACACAAGACATCAAGTGACTGATAGAAGGGAGGTGTGGGCTGGTTTCTTTCTTATTTTTAACGAGTTTTACAGACTCTTATTTTGAAATGAGAGCTGAGTTTGTTGGAGGAAGAAAAGCCGGGGCTCACGGATGTGCTGCGTTCGTTTTCAGAGCAGCATCTCAGTGAGGCGGTGGAGGCGGAGAGTAATTTCATAGTATTTTCTCTGTTTTGTGGGTCAGCTGCTGAGGAGAAGCAGCACCGATGTAGCTCAGTGGGAAGACGTGGCAGCAGGTTGATTTGTCAAAGCGTGATTCAGGCCCGTGTGATTAGTGACACACCTGGTGAGTGGGAGCTGCGAAGGGAAACAAACAGATTTTGTTGTAACAATGCAGGAGCTCATCCACGGCACCCTTTCTGCATTTTACACCAAATCGTGTTGTTATACCAGCATCAGCTGAAAAGCACCGCGGCAGACGGCGAGGTTATCTGACTGCGGACAGGTGCTGATGCTGTTCATGCACAGCTGTGGTCCGGTCAGACTGGACTTCCTGTTTCATTTTGTAATTCTTAGTCTCTTTACAGTGTGGTTCGTTTTACTTCCTGTCTGTGTAAACCTGCCCTGCCCTAATCAGTTTCAGCTGTGCTGTATTAGTCACACCTTGTTTTTATTTTTATTTTTCTTGTGTTTCCTCGTGTGTGACCTTTGGATTGTTTCTTTTTCCTGCTCCTCTCTTGGATTCAGATTAAAGATTTGGACTTTTGGATTTTCCTCTTTCTCCACACGTCTTCGTTTATTTAATATGACAACAATTAATTGATAATTAATAGGATTACTAAATGGTTGTAAACAGACACTCAACATCCCCTCCACATACAAAGACTAGCATTACTCTTTTCTACATTTATGTTTACTACGTGTTAATTCTCATTTGTTGTGAAGTGAACTGATTTGTTTGGGCTGCACTGATTCACTTTTTTTTCTTGGAGTATCTCATACCAAGAACTGATCCAATATGCTGTAATCATCACTGTGAGGAAGAGATAGGGGAGCAAACTTCAGGATATCGACGAAGCAGTGATGCTTTGATCTGTGTATGCTTGTTTCAGAAAATGTAGGTACCTTATTTGCATGTTTGCTGACATAATGTGATTGGTTCAATTTTGCATGGCCCCGCCTCTCCAGTGGCTCAGAAAATTAATTTAGTGGAGTTTTTATTGAATAATCAAATGTGATTTTTAGGCAGTTTTAGGGTCATGAACCCCAGTTTCATGGGTGAAAGTCACGTTTTTGACTTGAATCTCTTCATGCGAGCTAAACTCATGTGTTGGTCTCAGAAGTCATTGTCGTTTATATGTATGGTGACGTGTTGGAAGAGGGCACTTCTGTTTCATAGCAGCAGAACCTGCAGCTTTTCTGCTCCCAGCGTACGGGTTGATTGAACCATGTGGTCACCGAGGCTGTTCTGGAAACCATCTTCTGGACTTTGGAGCTTCTGTGGTAATCGAACAAAGCTTTAACCTGAGAGAAAGCTCCTGCTTCCTGTCGCTTTCTGATGACACTGTGAAGCAGTCAGTTACTGTCCAGTCAGTACTTGATAGACCTTTCTGGAAAAAACAAATGCTGGAGGGCTATAAAGTGTGGCTGAATTGCTAAGATAGCAACAATGAGGTGAACTGAGGTGAGCTAGAGCAGTGCCGGGTGGGCAAGCCGAGATAGTTTAGATTTCCAAATTAAAAATATACAAATTGTACAACTAAAAACTAAATACCTACCCAATAAACAACCGGCCCAACAGTCAAATAGGAAAGGAGACAGTTGAGGTGGTTCGAGCACCTGGTTATGATGGATGGATGATTTAAAACCCTAGCATCCACCACGTGAACTGACGCTCCAAAATAAATCATGAATATTTTGTTTAAAATACCTTTTAATTTGTTTATTGTGCATATATATCTGAGACTTATTGTGGAGCCAAACAGTCATGGTGTATTTTTGTTTTGTTTTTATTGCAGCATTTATTTTATGCATTTATTTCATTTTTCCAAACTGGGATTCAAAGCTGAGCTACATACCAAACACACCAACTTACACCGGGGAACCTCAGGGTTTAAAGAAAGCACCGATATATGTAAGTTACCATTAAACAAGCCCACAGATCAAAGGTTCAGGGTCATTAAATGTCATGTTTGTGATTCAGAAATACTGTGAGCCAGAATTATGAAATCACCTGCACGTAATGAGCCAAAATCTGCTTCTTCTGCACTAAAAATAAACCGTTAGGTTCCACCTCCTCACCAAGATACGTCGCTGGTTTACTCGGAAATGTGGGCTACGGCGGTGGTTTGAAAGTGGCGTGTGCAGCCGTTTAATTTCACTGAGGTTCTCCCTGCGCCCTCCTTTCTTTGTGCCTCAGACGTCTCTTTCTCATTTCACTCATACGTATTCATCCCCCGCTCTCTTCACATGCGGTGGTACCATTAAAATCTCTGTCAGTGGTTAATTCCTGCAGTCTGAATCAGGAGACAGAGTGGACTGTTAACCCACTTTATTTGAGTTATAAAATGAAAGAGATGTGCTGCTTTTTCAGGCAGTTTGCTCATTGATAGATTCACCTGTTTAATGGTAATTATTTTAGTTTATACCACGATCACTGAGTGTAGTCCAGCCTGTGTTTTCCTGCCTTTTTGGCTTGTGATTCTTGTGAACCAGTTAAGGCCTGTTGAAAAGATACAATTCTTGGCACCTTTCAGTTTCTATTTATTTTACACAGTGTTGGGTCTCAGATAGTAAAAGTGCAGAATTAGGGAAATGCCCAGATTCCTTGTTGTATGATCCTTAACATTTATTTTGGAGCATATGGAGCCAACAAAGGGCCAGAAAATATGAATGGACTTGGCCATAGCTGCCATTTGTCATCTCTTCTGTGAAAAACTTTTATGGACAGAATTTCCAGGCATAGCCAAGCGGTGGAGGGTTTCCACTTTAGTGGTCTTGGCGTCTTTTCTCTACTCGGGTTCTGTTGTCTTCATCGAGTGAAGCACTCCAGCTTGCAGCCTAGTCTGAAGTTGCAGAGATGACGTTCCCAGCTGGAAAAGGGTGGAGTGCCCACTGCCTCAAGTGGAGGGGTCTTGTTCATGAGTGAGGGGGATCGATGAAGATTGATGGATTGATTGATGTTGTAGTAAAGAGAGAGCTGAGCGTGAAAGTCAAGCTGTTGTTCCTATTGATCTACGTTCCTACACTCACTTATGACCATGAGCTCTGGGTAGTGACCACAAGAGTGAGATCTAGGATACAAGCAGCAGAAATGAGCTTCCTCTGCAGAGTGTCTGGACTCAGCCTTGGAGATAGAGTGAGGAGCTCAGAGTAGAGCTGCTACTCTTCCACATCAATAGGAAGCAGTTGGGGTGATTCAGCATCTGACCGTGACGCTCCCTAGGTGAGGAGTTTCAGGGATGTCCAACAGAGACTGAGGACACACTGGAGAGATTATGTCTCTCAGCTGTTTTGGAGCTTTAGAGGTTCTTGGAAGTGTACATTTTAGATTTGATAGAGCCCAGAGAGTTTTTCCTCCCTGTTTACAGTCTTTATACTCAGCTAAGTTAAGCTAACCAGCTTTAACACAAAGATTGTTTTGGAAATGAAGAACTTGAGGGTATTTTGAGTCGGAGTCCCTAAAATATTAATCGATGTTGTTGTGATATGATTGAGCTTCCTTTGAGGTGCTTTAAATTCTCTCTCCTGATGGTTTTGACTGCACTCTGCTTTTAAAGTGCATGCAGCTGCACAGTCAGTGTAAATGTCAGCGTCATAAACTCTTTCTATGTGTCTGTCTCCATCCAATCCCATAAGCCCCAGCGGGCGTGCTGGCACACATGCAGCTGAGCACAGCTCGACTCATCAGACTTGGAGTGGTGTCCATAAAGAGTCAGCACTCCTGTCTGTAGCGGCTGCAGCCCATCGATCGCACTGATGGTCTGCGTGACCACTTCAGATCAGTGCATAAAATGATTTTAAAGAGTCAATCTGCCTCCTTTTCACACAGGGAAAACTCTACTGGGGCACTGCTGCACCCTCGGACACGGGTGGTGCTCTGGCAGGAAAAAATCATCTCTGGATTTAGTTGAAATACTTCAGGACATTTTAAGTATCTTTAACCTAAAACATGAGACAGTTTGTTATGATGTAGCTTCTGGGTCTGAAAAGCAAAGCCGATGTGGAAGTGTACAAAACCTGCAGTCTTTCTAATGGCCAGCAGGGGGCGACTCCTGTGGTTGGAAAAAACAAAAAGTCAGATTGTATGGAAGACTGTGGGAAAACGAGCGTACTTCTAACCTGATCTATGACCTCAGTAAACACCTTGCCCACTGCAGCATGATACTACTGCAAATGATTTCAGATGGCTCTTAAATGAGGTTAAGAGAACGTTTTGCCTGATCTGTTAGATTTTGCTCAGTTTTAACTGTATTCTGCAGCCAAGTCAACTCGCCTGGTATTGTTCTTTTCTCCCTTTAAATTGACCTATAAAGTGAGCAGAAACATCACAAATTCTGATGAATTTCCAGTTCACGCAACATTTCAGCTTTCACCAGGTTAGCAAGCTCCACATGGCATAAGCAACATGATCACATGGTGAATTAGGATATCATTACATAATGAACTTCACTGAAGACATTTCTGAACCTTTATTCGTCATTACGCCAACACAGTAACAGTTAATCAAACCGTATCTTCCACCACAAAGCCTGGCTAACACACCGTGGAGACGTGGATGTGATTTCAGAAAGTTTAGACTGGAGAAAGTGACACACTGTGCCGGATGAAAAATGTTTTCTGTACTCACTTTTGCTTGACTAGACTTAACTTATTTGTGTATCTTATCAAATAATCACTGACATTTCACACTTTCACTTTAACTCCCTTATGTGGCAGAAGCTCGCCAGCCGGTTTTCTTAAAGAAGCTTTGCACCAGCAGCAAGCTGAGGTGCATAAACAGAGCCAACTACAGCTAAGAAAGGATTAGTTCAGCTGATATCAATCAATTAAAAAAAACCCTGATCAACTCAGAATGTTTCCACTAAATGTCAGGAGAGGAAGTCAATGCCAAATGGATTCGTTTTCATTTTAAATCAACAAATTAAGGAAAGTTTCAGGCACTCAAAAAATGAAATACTGAGAACCTTTAACTTTTATTTTTATTGCATGTCTGAAAGAGTTTAAGTATAAAAAAATGATAACTGTGCAAGCTAAGTGATGTAAAGGCCAGTGTTAGAAGTACATGTAAGCAGTGTGGCCACCATGCCCTCTGCAGCTGCCCCTAACTCCTCCATACAGTAAACAAATGCAGCACCTCCTGCATTCAAAAAAACCTACAAACAAATGTGGCCAACGCAGCAGGCAATTATGTTTTCACCAGCACGCATTTGGTGAGACAATTAGTGGTTGGTAAATGTTCAGTTCCAGCAGACAGGAGGTCGTCCGGTTCAGTATTTGGGGCATGTAAGCGCCAGTTTGGCTTCCAGTTTGTTGACTGAATCTGCATGATTTAGCTTATGCTGCCTCTTGGAGAGGAAACATGGCCTCGATTTGTTTTTGCCTCTTTGTGCATCGAGACAGCTGATGCCCCGCATGTCTCCCCGTCCTCACGTCTGTCCGTCTGTGCTGCAGAGTATACTTTAAGATTTACGTTATTTGATTTCATGCTGAACAGATTTCACGGCTCCTGAAACAAAGGCTAGATTTTCATCACGCTTGTTATTTTGTGTCTGCAGGCTGAGACTTCTGTCTCCCAGCAGACTGATGGGAATCACTCCTCCAGAGTCTTCTTGAGGCCTAGGGTAGCACAGGAAAACTCACACAGGGAGGATGGATGAAATGGTGTTGGTGTGTGTTTGGTTTTCGACTTGAACACAAACACACACTCACAATTTTCAAAGCACCCAGAGGCTTGCATGTGTGCATGCATGTGCTATGATGGTCGGTTTTGTTGTTTTGAGCCTTTGAAGGCTCCCCGTTTCCTCCTCGGTGGATTCAGCTACAGGCAAGTCGACTCAGGTGAACGACTGCAGCTCCATGAGAAACACAAACTGATATATGATGGTTTTTAAACTTTAAAGAGGGCCTAATATGCTGTTTCTGTCATATATATCCTGCTCCAATGGTGGATGTTCACATTAAACACTGTCAGTTTCTAATAATGAGGTCAGTGTATGTATAAGTAATTCCTGTGAGCCAAAAGCTCAGGCTTCACACTGCTCTAAATCATAGACTGTATATAAAAGATGGACAAAGCCACCGTTATGTAAGAGTGGAGTTTTGAACCTTAAACGTTAATATTTTGGCTGCCATCATGTTTTGGTTTTTTTTTGGAGCCTGAAGGGACCATATTTGGACAGTTGGGTGGAATACTAAGTTATGAGCTAATGCTAGCTAGCTTGGTTAACACTATTAAAATCCTGGAATTTCAATCAGCAAAACTTAGATTTCTTAGACGGTCTGCATTAAAACTGCCCCTGAAGGCTTCAACAGAGGTCCAGTTCAGGGACTCCATTTAGCTGAGGAGAAGCCTAGCAGACAACTAGCAGCTATAGCCTGTCAGTTAAAGTGGCCACACCCCCTAACTTTAAGCCTTATAAATAAACACACCCCTTTGTACAGTTGTTATGAAGGAGGAAACTATCCATAGATGCCAAAACATTTTTTTTGTAGCAGGCTGTAAACATGTTTTATTTACATTTTAACATGGGAGTCTATGGGAACTGAGTCTCTACTGGAGCCTCCAGTGGATGTTAGAGGAACTGCAGCTTTTGATAGTTAAGCTCTGGTTTAATTTTTCAGCCCTGGAGGGTGCTGCTTGCACTAAATTCTCAATTTCAAATAGGTTTTTATACTCTTGGGTCTGTATGATGTCAGAGAGAGCGGATGTCACTAATATGGTCATCTCAGGCACAGGGCTGTTCTGTTTGTGAGGGGCAGCCAATCAGGAGTTGTCTTAAAGGAAAAGGGGGCAGGACTAACACAGCTTGTTTCAGACAGATGGGCTGCACTATAGGTCCAGTATAAGATAAACAAGGATTATTATGAACTGTGAATCATGCAAAGCTACTCTTGAGTCCCAGAATAAAAGCACAGAGCTGGAAATGAGCAGAATAGGTGCACTTTAAAGATCATAAGCATGATGTAAACCCTGATCAGCGACGGCTGGCTTGTGTAAAGAGTCTAACCAACAGTTCAGATTATATATAGGCAAGTTTAAAATATGTGATCTCGTGCACATAAACATGTATTTTTCTTTAACCAAGACTACAAAGTTGATTAAAATTAGATTTTTCTACAATTAAACTGGTTTAAAACACATTAAATTTTCAGCCTGAGAGCCTGAAGATCTCACTGGAGCTGAACAATGAAGCTACAAACAAAAAAAAAAAACAGTATAACCAACTGTGCATCTGTCTCAAATAGAAGGCTAAAATATATCTAGGTGTAATCTGTAATCAGGTAATAGGTTATGAAAACATCTTCTCACACAATGTTCCCAGAGAGTTTCTGTTATTTGGGGAATTTCCAAGAGTGTGTGTTCAGGGGGAGTCTGTGTCTTTCTGCCTCTCCCTCCTCTCCATTAGTCTGTCACGTCCTGGTATTAAACAGGGATTTGGATGGCAGGAGCGTGTCTGCAGCGTAGGATTTGGCTGTACATGCCCGGTCCCAGCAGGGGTGAGTGCTTCGCCTCTGAGCCCCAGAGGACGGGAGACTGAGACGAGCTTTATTCACCCGGCTGCTGCTGCCTGAGAGCTGACAAGAGGGATTTATATGGACAGTGAAGCAGAACATCTTCTTGGTCTGGGTACTCTCATAGACTTTTTAAATGACAGTACGAGTCTGGAAAGTGAAGACGGTATGGAAATGCCTTAAACCTGCATTCTTTCTATTGGCCATCAGGGGGCGACTCCTCTGATTACGTAGAAGTCTATGAGAAAATGATCCTACTGCTCACATGCTCTCTGATTTCATGAAACAGTTTCCTGATGCGTTTATGGAGACGGTCGTCTTGTTCAATAAAACAAGGGTGTTCCTTTTCTGAATTATGGTCGATGATAAAACGCAAGGTATGCTTCAGATCAGGCCTACCTTGTGATTGACAAGTTGCTAGCTTATGAGCATGCAGTTACATCTGAAAGCTTCAATAGAAAGAAACTCAGCTTAAGGCCTCAAAAACTGAACTTTGCAAACCAGTCTGTTGGTTCCTGCCAATCATGGTGGCTACGCCTCAGAAATGAGAGAATAATGCAGTTTGGAAAAAGATTCATTTTGCTTTTTTTTCTTCTTCTTCTTTTAAAGTAGTCTTTGGAAAAATTTTAGTTTTGTTTTTGCCTACTTTTTAGAGGACCTTAAACTACCACAAGGGGGCAGCAATAATAGATGGCCCCCTTGTGGCCAAAATAACAAACACTGACCTTATTATTTATTGGGAGTCATGCATGTGTCATTCAGATGAATCTAAAGCAAGTATTTACTCTCCTACTACATCTGTATTGGTTTTCTTCCACCCCTGAGGGAAATATTTAGCTGCTAAATGTTCCACTGTGTCCACGGCTCATTAACGGTTAACAGCCGTAAACTGTTTCAGTCTGCTGTTTGCTGAGTGATCAGTGCATGGTGGCTTTATCAGAAGTTTTTACAAAAACAAATTTCCCGCTGTCCAAAACAAGCTGAAAGATGCTAGAACACAGTGCTCCTTCCATATTATTACACAGTAAATTCATCCACTGATGTAACTACTGAGGACTTTGGGATGTACAGTCAAATGCGCTGGTAATGGATGTGTTCACTTCTGATGTTTTGGGAGTTGTAGCAGATGTAATGAGTAAGACGTAATGTCTCATCTGTTTTTCTTTAACTGGGAGCATAATTAACAAAATGAATATAATTTTGTATTAAATAAGACTTGAAACTAGTGATTAAGACCATAAAATCATCAGGAAGGTATTTACTGAGGTCATAGATCGAGTGAGCAGTGGGCTTATTTTCTCATAGACAGTCAGACTTCTTTTTGCAAACAGAAGAGTTGCCCCCTGCTGGCACTTTCTCACCTTCTCAAACCGTTATTTCTAGGCCCTTTCTTTGTTATAATTTAATAGATTTAAATCAAATTAACCATACTGGGCTGTGTGTATATAAAACAGTGTATTGTTAAAAGTTTGTGTGACTGCAGGGAGTGGAAAATGCAACAAATTAGGAAAAGTTAAACATAACCAGGGGCTCATTTAGGCAGCAAAAGCAAGCACTTCCAGACTGAGATCTTCTGATATCTCCACACCCAAAAACTCAAACTAAATCACACAGAGAGTAAAGTTTGCAGCTGAAGCAGAAAGTATTTTACATACCCAACAGATTCAGCAAACCTTTTATTAAACACAAATTTTCTAGCTTTAGGTGGAAGAGGTTATCAAACCTTTTATTATGCAGTAATTTGGCATTACATTGACATTTCATTTTCTTTTGTCAGCAGGAAAGACACAAAACATACATATGCCGTACCCAGATTGACACGTGCATTGTATTACCCTGCAGTATAAAAGCAGTCAGAAGTGTACCTCGCAGCTGCTGCTTCGCCCTGACAGCTGCATATTTCAGATGTAATGGATTTCTTGCAGTTTTTATTATGAGCCAGGAGTTCTTGAAATTTGCTTTCGACCGCTATTCAAATGAAAAGTAGAGAAATACTGCTGTGCTTTGTGTGCTTTTTTGTCCTTCTGATCAGACATTATATCACTGAACCTGTTTTTCATAAAAAATGACCTGCAGTCTTAACCTGCCCACCTTCCTTTCTCTGTTGTTTATTTCAGATATTACCTCACTGTTTGTACTCGATATGGTGAACCCTCCCTCCACTCTCGCCTTCACCTTGTTTTCTTGTATACCTCTCTGTATTCTGTACGCTTGTTTGCTCCCGGCAGCCCAGTTTTGTTTCTGTGTGGTTTGCAGTCGAGCAGAGAAGAGAACAGTTTGTCTGCCTGATGAGAGGGATAACTTCCCTGTCCTGCTTTTACCCATAATGCTGCTGCCAGACCAAAATTTTGATGTCCGTGCCAATACCACATGGAAGTGACCAAGCAATGGTTCTGGAGGAAGAAGTAGGTTCTGCCAGGAAACCACCAAAAACCCTACAGGTGTTAGGCATTAGCTGCAATGTTGATGGTTTGATGCACTGCACTGGCTATATGTGCACATTAAGCAAATAAACAGTGCACTGGTTTTGTGGTTTAGGCATAAGTTTAGCCTCAAGTCCCATGTGAACTCAAGCCAGCGAGGTCAACAAATGTCCAAAGTGATGACGAAGGCCCAATTGTGTCATAAATAGAAAGGTAATACCCAAAGATCATGTCTGACCCCATCGCCAGTCCTGTTCTAATCGGCAAAGTAACGTTAAAGTCAATAACCTAATGTTGCACTCACCAGCATCTAGTCTTTATTCATGAAAATCCAACTAAAGATAGGTATGAATTTGTAAAATCTTGTTCAAGTCACTAATGAAACATCCTAGTCATCAAAGTCAAAGTGTCCATGTTGCCCAAGTCATGTCAGAGTCAAAAACACCATGTATGAAATCATAGTTCAAGTAACAGATTCAAAGCTTGGGTCACAAAATCACCAGAGTCTGGACCAAGTCAGTAAAGTCTGACTTACCAAAGTCCTGTCTGACTCTTTGAAGACAATCATGCTGCATTATGGTCACCAGTCATTTCCTAGTTGTCAATGTAAACAAATTAATTTTCTTGAAATTGTCAAAACCATGCAGTCATTCTTCTTCTCAAAGTTATGTAAGTTCCCAAGGTCTTGTTAAATTATATAATCTATTATTAAGGTTACCAAAGTCTTGGCTTTTGCCATGAAAATCAACCAAAGTCACGTATGAGTGTGTAAAGCCATGTTCAAATTGAAATGTAGCATTAGAATCACCAAAATCCAATTCATTAACACCGTGTCATGTACGAGTTCCTGAATCATAGTTTAATAAATCCAATTTGGGGAATATTTACTTTCCAAATCCATGTCAGAATCACTAAAATTTTAGTCACCAAAGTCTGAATCTTCAAAGATGCAACAGTTTGGCTTTGTTGTAGTCAACAAAGCCATTTAAAAGTTGCAAGTATAAACACATTCATCTTATAAAAAAGTCAAAGCCATGCCAAGTTATTGACTTCTCAAAATTTAAGTTCCCAATGTCTAAATTCACATCAAAGTCATTGCCAAGTTGATAATAGAAATTAAAGTTCAAGATCAAGTCATGAAGTTGTCAACATTTTTTTTAAGTTCCCAAATTCTTCCTGAAGTCAGAAATTTAACATTGAGTCAACAAAGTTGTGTCTGAGATACCAAACTTCAACAAAAGATAGTTCTAAGTTCCAGAATTACATATGAGTTCATAAAGTCATGTTCAGATAACTTGTGTAGGTCCAAGTTACCAAAAGCATTAACCCAGCATTCTTGCTACCAGAGTCATGACCATGTTGTCAGTGTCACCAAATTATTAAAATCATGTTTAAGTCACCAAAGTAGGTTTGTATATCCGAGTTGCAGAAGTCTTTTCATAGTTGTCAAATCTTTTAATAGTTTGGATCACCAAAGCTTCCAAATTAATGTTATAATTTTCTAAAAATTCAGAAAGATTTACTGAAGTAACTAGTCATTAGTTAACAGAATCAGTAGTGTCACTAAAACCCAACTAAAGTCAAGTTCAAGTCACTAAAGAGTCATCAAAATTAAAGTCCATGACTTCTAAGGTCAAGTCATCAAAGTCATGTTTCAAAGCCATGTCAGACAGGAAAGGAAGAAGTCTTGTTCAGGTTGTCAATCTAAAGTTTGGGTCAACAGAAGTTACACCCATGTAACTAATGTCCAAATCACCAAAACCATGTTCATGCTGCTAAAGTCATGTTCAAGTCACTAATCCAGTCTTCAGGTCACCAATGTTCCTAATGTCATGTTTTAGTCGCTCAGATTTTAGACTTCATTGGAGTAACAAAGTCAGATATGAATTCCCAAAGCCATGTCACCAAGGTCACGTACAACTTGAAGGTCTGAAGAGCTTCCAAAGATGTGTCTGAGCTGAAACTTAAGTTTAGGTTTATTCTTTAATTCGCAGTTGTCTTATTTTTGAATGACCCAAGCTGAATGCTTAATATACAGGAAATGGTTGTTTTTGCTCCAGGTTGTGGCTTCCACTTGTTTGGTTTTGAGTGTCTAGTTTTGTGTCTTTTATTCCAGTCGTGTTTAGTTATTTATTTTATCATTTTGGGCAATAATTAAACTAATTGTACTGTGTACATTTGTTGGTGCCAAGAACTAAACACCGCAAATGTTTGCCAGATGGTCTTCTCCATCACCCAAAGCGTCTCCAATGACATGAGAAGGTTTCTAACTAGTCCACAGCTGGGGCAGCTGTAGTACCTGTGGAAAGCAGAGGATATACAGTGTTGTTTCCATTCATTTAGCTTGAAATGAAGGCATACCAGCAGACAAATGTTTGGACTCTAGCAATATGAGCTGTTTAAAGCTGGATTCTCATGATGCTCGCAGTGTTTGTGATCCAAAGTTGTAAACATGGTTACACAGACGTCCTCAGAAACGGAGAGAGGAGCAGAAACAGAGACAGAAAATAGCTGGAAAAACCAAAGTGAGCCAGGAGACAAACATGAGTGATAGCAGTGAGGCCTGCAGTTTGCTGAGTTAAGCATTCTGCCTTATTGGAGTGTATGTGTGTGTGTGTTTTGCAGAAGGGAGGGTGGCAGCTAATGCGACTCCACAGGGGCATTGTGGGTAGTTGCCTCACAGGTTTTCTTCCTCTGCCTGGATACAAGCACTGCAGCACTTCCCTCTGTCTTTTTCCTTCCTTTCACCATGTTATTTCCATCCAACTGTACAATTTGTCATGCTGCTCATGCTCTCCAGTGTTCGCTCTGTTGACTATATCTGATTATTTCATCTGAAAACACTAAAATGCATTTTTGGAACAACTTTATTTGCTGTGCGAAGCATCTCTGTGGCTGAATGCCTTTATATTCAGTTAAAGCTTGTGCTGCATTTGGATGGAAACCCAGCTAGTTTTGTGTTTATAGTTAGACTCTGGCCAAAAAGCAAATGCAGGTTTCTTTAAGTGGCAAAAGACAAGATTTTTTATTATATACTCTATTTTATTATAGAGTAATGGATTGGTTCCCCATAAGCCTTGTTTTCAATTCTACCTGCAACCAGCTATGAGATATCCTGGAAAATGAAGGCTCGATTTACATCACAATCTGTTGATTTTAATATAAATGTGTCTACTATCTACTGAATAATCTACTGAATAAATTAATGGGTAATTTTAATGATCAGGGTGCACATCCAGTAACATGTGGTAGAGTCCTTGAAAAACTCCAAACTAGCCTGTTTTCAATTACCCAGCAAGGCTCTGCAATAGTTGATGACTCCCCGGCTTTGTTTTGACCTCAACCTTACAATGCCAGTTCTCCATGGCGCTACATTCGCTAGCCATATATAAGAATTAGTGTCTATCCATCTATCCATCCATCCAACAGTCTAAGTAGACCTCCCTCTCCCCAACCACCTTTTCTGGGAGGTACATCAAAGTGTTCCCAAGCCCAGCCGAGAGGCATAATCTGTCCAGCGTGTCCTGGGTCTGCCCCAGGGTCTGCATCCCAGTAGGACATGCCCGAAACACTTCACCTAGGAGGTCCCCAGGAGGCATCCTGGTTAGATGCCCAAACTAGCTCTCAATTTACACAATTTCAGTTTACAATTCTCTCGATTCTAGGTCAACCGTTAGACTTTACTTATATAGAGTTGAATTCTTAAGATTGGTAGACCACCAAATTAGATTCAGAATTTCACTTTAACAAAGTAAAATAAAAAAGATAACGCAAATAAACAACCCACAATAACTTCGGCTGTTTGCAGACAGCCAGTATAGTTGCCCAGTTGCCCAACCACTGTAACAACTCTGCTTTCTTGTCTGCATTCTAGATTAAAAAACGGATAATATTTCTTTCGTTCTTCCACCTCATTAACAACTCCACCCATTAGAAGCAATACACTAACTATGCTATTACGTCAGATAAAAATAAATTATCATCTAACATCTAATCTTGTCTAACTAAAGCATTTTTTGGAAAATTCTGAACTATTTCTTTACACTTCCCATTAGAATAGTATATTAGTATAGTATAGTATTTCCCTTTTTAAAAGTCCTCATATTTTAAAATACAGAATCATTAGAAATGTTCTCAGACCTTGCAAATTGTCATGACCATTGATCAATGGCCATGACAATTTGCATACTAATGATCATGAAACTGACTTCATGGCCCATTGTTAGTCAGTGGTGCTGGTTTCGGTCATTATGCAATGTACTGTTTATAAGGTTGGAGAAGCCTGCAGTCAGCTGAGACTGAAGAAGTTACCAGAAGGTGACGAAATGTTTCTCCCACAAAAAACGCTACGTCCAGATGAACAGATTCAGCTTTTTTGGGATGCCCTTCATTTACTTACACTTATAAATGCTGCAAGCAT
>VUQS01061132.1:6009-16070 GCA_015108495.1 Heterochromis multidens
CACCTGTCCACAGAATCAGTTTCTTCCATTCCAGCCTCTCCACCACCATGGGCAAGACCAAAGAGCTGCCAAAGGACGTCAGGGACAAGATTGTAGATCTGCACAAGGCTGGAATGGGCTACAAGACCATCAGCAAGAAGCTTGGTGAGAAGGTGACCATCTCACCACCGGTTTGAAGCTCCATGCAAGATCTTGCCTCATGGGGTGAGGATGATCATGAGAAAGGTGGTGGATCAGCCCAAAACTACACTACACTACATGTTAATGATCTGAAGGTGGATGGGACCACAATCACCAAGAACATCTCTGGTAACACACTACGCCATAATGGATTGAAATCTTGCAGTGCCCCCAAGGTCGAGAACCTCGAGAACCGCCAGAACACTGAAGATGGATGGTCTTCCAGCATGAGAGTGACCCAAAACACACCTCCAAGGCAACAAAGGAGTGGCTAAAGAAGAAGCACATGAAGGTCATGGAGTGGCCTAGCCAGTCTCCAGACCTCAATCCTATAGAAAATCTGTGGAGGGAGCTGAAGCTTCAAGTTGCCAAGAGACTGTTCATTTCTTTTGAAGTAAGCAAACTTATGAATTCAGCAGGGGATCAAATTATTATTTCCCCGAATGCATTTTGTTTTCTTCTTCTTGCTGGTCCCTTTATGGGTTGCCACAGCAGATCATCTGCCTCCATCTCACCCAATCCCTAGTATCCTCCTCTATCACACCAACCCTCTGCATGTCTTTCTTCACTACATCCATGAACCTTCTCTGTGGTCTTCCTCTTTTCCTCCTGCCTGGCAGCTGCATATTCAACATCTTTTGTCCAATAGATCCACTATCCCTCCTCTGCACATGTCCAAACCATCTCAACTTTGCCTCTCTAACTTTGTCTCCAAACAGTCTACCTGAGCTGTCCCTCTGATATACTCATTTCTAATTGTATCCATTCTCATCACTCCCAACAAAAATCTTAATATCTTCAACTCTGCCACCTCCTGGCTTTTTTTCAGTGCCACCATCTCCAAACCATACATCATAGCAGGTCTCACTACCATCTTCAAATCACTTTTGCTGCTATCCTTCTGTCACAAATCACCCCTGAAACTTGTCTCCATCGACTGCACCCTGCTCTCTTCTTCATCTCCCTTGTGCACTTACCATTGCTTTGGATGGTTGACCCCAGGTATTCATACTGACTTTGGTAATCCTCTTATTTTATTTTTTTTATTTTTTGTCTGCAACCACAATTAGGTTGATTTTTTTTTTTTTTAAATGTCTCATTACTGGTCGTACTGTTGTGCAGATATTTCTGCCCCCTTTAAAAATGAAATGTTTGACTTTGCTTTATGACCAAACAACTGCACTTCAGATTTCCTTCAGACCTGGCTGTACTTTGTGTTTAATGATAATTACCAGATGTTAACACTATGCTTAACTTTGGTTAAAAAAAATACCTGTTAAACATGTGTAAACTAAAGCAAAGCACCTCTGTGCTGAAGCACAGCCTCATGAAGCCTTCAGGATGACTGTAAAATACTGCATGTTGTTATTTGTGCAATTCAGAACAAAAGCCAAAATCTAGGTAGTCATCCCAACTGATGGAAGAATAGAGAAGTAGGACACATGATGGATTTATTTTGTTATTGTATTCAGAATACAAACACTAAACAGCAGAAAATAAAGTGAAATTCTTGTAAAAGGAACAGAGGCACATAGAGTATAACATTTAGTAAAGTGAATGTTATCACACCAGGAATTAAATATCTTGTTTGCCTACAAAACCTTGTTTTTAGTAAAACAGTCAGATATCGCAGTGGTTAGTCAGTTCCTCTCACACACATTTCTATCTAAAATTCATAAACTCATGCAAAGCATAACTTGTTTGTAGTTACATCTGAACCATGCTTCTCACTGATAAACATGTGGGATGATATGAAACACAGGACATTCATAGTCAGTAGTTATAGGGCCTCCAAAAATGCTCCCTTTTGTAAAACTGGTGATGCTGAAGCTTCTTCTTCACAATTCATGAGTAACTGACAGACGCTAATCTTTCTTTTTTTCTCTCTCTCTCTTTTTCTCTCCATTTTTTGCAAAAATGTTCTAACATCTACTTTACAATTCATTTTATTTTAAAAACTGCCGCTTCCTCTTTGCTTGTTCTATTTCTTTGACTCCTCAATCTGTTCCACCTCACTGGATTCGTCCACCACCTTGCCGTTGACCATGGTCTGAGTCACCACCTTCACAATTTTCCTGGTGCGGACGTCAGGCTCCTCTGCATTGAAAAGACACAAGATGAGAACGTAAGGATGAACTTTCATGAATATAAATGCTGTTTTGTTTTTTTTTAAAGTAACATCTTGACAGCTTCACATACAGGACAATGTGTAACTGTTGCTAAAGCACTTAGTGCTGTGTTCTCATGTTGTGAGAGAAGAGAAGAACATTTTGAAAATACACTCCAGTTTCTTAAACCAGCAGTGTAAGTCAGTGAGATTAGGACACACAACATTTGGAAAAAAATTTTTTCAAACCTACATTAGTTGCTATAGGAGCTGAGCTGTAGGTGGTTTATGCATTGTTTGGATATTCGCATAACTATAATTAGTCCTGGGCCTCCAGGGTGTGGTAAAAGATATATATCTGTCTGTCTGACAGTCTACTACAATGCTAGCTAAGATTCACATTTGACTCTACATACAGTTTTGTTTTTGTGCAACAGCGGTTAAGAAAGGCATTTGTGAACCATTTGCTTGACTTATCTTTGTCATAACCTCACTTTCAATCGTTCTTTACCGCCATAAAGTTTTCTTCGGGTATTCAATAAACGATAGCAGCAACAGCCACTGCTGTTGTATTTATACTTTTATGTCATAGTGTTTATAGATGTCCTTTGGGTCTTCTCATGTATAATTACCAACTTTCTTTTATCAGGTAAAATTTAAAGCCATATACTCACTTTTTGGTGGAAGAGGGACTTCTTTGACTCTAATGGGCAGAAAGAAAACCTGTTAGAATTACCTTTGAATTACCTGAAAACAAGATTACCACATTCAAAGCAATCACTTAAAGGGAACGCATCGTATTTTACATGTCCTATGTTTTTACTGTGATAATAGTGGATGGTCTTAAAGATGATTTGAAATAAGGAAGTAAGGCTTCAGACTACTCTAAACACTCAGTTTTATGATATCAGTGAGCGCAGATGGCCTTAATATAGTGACCTCAGGCACACAGCTCTGGCTGTGAACACAAAAGCCCCACCCACCTGCTGTTCAGACCTTCTATGTGTGAGAGGCAGCCAATCAAATGAATGTTGACCTAAAGGGAGACGAGCTAAAACAGCTTGTTTCAGACAAGATGAAGTGTGGGTCTGCACCAAGGCACAATACCAGATACATAAGGATTATTCTGAAATGTAAATCATGCACCCCAACTCAACTCAGGTCAGCTGGTTCCCTGCTTTAAATAAGTAGATCAGATGTGGCTGTATCTCATAATAAAGTGCTACTGGTTTCTCATTGAACTCTTGGTGAAAGCATATTTCCCAACATGTGTAATCTCTTAAGCACTAACTGGCATAGGAATCGTTATTTCCTCAAACACATGTATTAGACAGTGGTGAAGTGAATGTTATCACCCTGTGAATGCACAGAATTCTTTGCAACAATGAACTGATGTAACAGTAAAACAGCATATATGTATGAATCAGCCAGGTTCAGGTGGAGAGAGGAGACTCTTAGGACAAAGCAAGCCCAAACATTGAAAGAAAGCTTCAGTTTCTTACAACTTGCTTTTTATCATTATAGTTTTTTGCAATGAAGTTGTTTATACAAAATAGGTTAGCTGATAGTATTGTTGGCTTTCATTTCTAATACTTACTTTGGTGAGAACATTGTTACTCTAACAATGTTCTCACCAAAGTAACAGCTGACATCTGAGAACAGCTACACCCAACAATGGCAGGCGGCAGGCTAAGAAACACTGATGGTAAAATGATCATACAGGTATTGTGATCAAAGCAACAGAGTAGCCAAATTATCCAAATTTTGATTGAGCATCAAACTAAAAGACAGTGTTCCATAGTCTCTGAGTATGACAGGTGTATTGTTGCCCTTTTCTAACTTTTTTTCAGTAACCTTTACGTGTTACTGGCTGGACAAAGCTATTACCATACAGATGTATTATGAAGGGCTGAGCAAAGCTCTGAGACAAAAGTTGTAATAAATTTTAATTTCTCTTTAAGACTTGCATTAAATCTTTGTTTATTTCTATTGCAACACTTACGATTCCTCTCCCTCCAGCAGGCGCCTGTAGGTGGCGATCTCCATCTCCAGGTTCTGCTTGATGCGAAGGAGCTGCTCGTAGTCGGTCTTGGTGCGCTGCATGTCCAGCCTGAGCTGGGAGAGGTCGTCCTCCAGCTGGTTCAGGGTGACCTGCAGCCGCTCCATCTCAGCAGAATACTTTTGACCTGTCTCACCGAGGTTACCTTCCAGAGCTGCTATCTGAGGAGTGAAAGGGAACAAAATACCAAGGATGATGTGCCTAATATCCCCATATCTATGTCTAACATTGCCATGGCTATTACTCAGAATCATAATATCAGTATTAAGTTAAAGAACCAGCATGTCTACTGGACATGATAACACTGGTATTCTGTGATTCTCCTCATAACAGTGCTTCTGCTGTGCTGACTGTGTTGTAACCAGTGTTCAGTAACATGATGCTATACAATAGGCTGGCTGGTAATAAAAAGAATGCCTCCTAGTTCTGAAATTGCTTCCCAAGCCCTTATCAACAAACACCTGTGAACGGACAAGTCCTTGGCACTCAAAGCAAACATTTGCTGCTCAGACACGATTACCCACCTCACCACCGAAACTCACCCCCATACTGTTTTGCAACTGAATCCAATATGTCCCTGCATGGTAAAACATGTTTACTGTCAATACAGGATTAAAAGAAAGAAAAACAAAATGATTTTTCCCAGAGTATAAGATATAGTGGTATGGAAATGTACAAAGAATGTACACGAGACTTATCTGGACGTCTGCAAGGATTTTCTCTGTTGCTGTTTGACAAATCTCTCTCCTTAATACAACACCGTAATTCAGTGTGGCTTTGTGAAAAGTTAATACTCGTAACCATAAATTTAGAATCATGGCAGAGGTGTGTTTGCACTGCTTTGTGGGCATTAGGCTTTGTTTGCACAACTCCAAATGTATTTTTAAACCAAAACACAGGCATGTCAGTCTTCTGCCTGCAGAAGGGTAAAAACAGCAGTTAAGTAAGTCCACACCCTCACCCACACCACAAACTTAGGTTTCCTAACTAACAAGAAAAACTCACCCATGTAGTGACTTTTTCACCAAGAAAGCCTACAGTATGTCTATATATCGTTTCACCTTGCTTTTGTATCCAGGCTCACCTGTTTATGCAGACTCTCCAGCTCCACCTCCAGGGTCTGCAGGAAGCGCTGCCTCTCGGTCAGCTCTGCCTGAGCTCCTCTCAGAGCCTCATTGCTCTCCTTCACCTCATTCTGCATAGTCTCCAGCTGGCAAAGAAACATTTTCTGTCACCTTTGTATAACTTTGTGTAGACCATTTGACATCATTACAGTGAATCACACTAGATATTGCTCCCCACACCTTCTTGCGGTACCACTGCTCTGCCTGTTCCTTGTTCTTCTTCACAATGCCCTCATATTGGGAACGCAGCTCAGACAGGACGGTGCCCAGCTCCGGCCCGGTGGCAGAGTCCACCTCCACGTTCACCTCATCTCGGGCAATACGGGACTTCATCTGCTCAAGTTCCTGTAGGTGCGTAGGTGGTTGTATTTATTATATTTCTCAGGTTGTCATTCTTTTAATCAAATTATTGTAGTTGCATTGGGCATTAAATGTCACTTCTAATTAAATGTAACTAACACTGGTTTCCACAGTCAGCATATGGGGCTGTGAACAGTTCTGTGAACCCTACACCGCAGAGTGACAGAGAGGATGTGATGGCACTTTAAATATTTAGATGTTCGTCATAAATACTGGATGGGAAAGAGCTCACCTTACCCCTGGCCTTTCAACTTGCACACATAAACTCCTGCTCATGCATGCTTGGTGGATTTCTTTCACTCTCTCTTCTTTGTTAGGTTGTATTCTGTTACAGGTAGTTTGTTTTAATGTAAAGCGGTCTATTATTAATGCTCTTGATATATCTTTATAAATATTTTTCCAGTCTTTATTGGACAATAAAGTTGAATTGTAGTTTATATTTCATGCATAGTCACTGAATCCTTGCTTAGGCTCTGTCTAATGTCCCAGTGGACCTCAAGAGACACTGCTTATCTAAATTAGCTGCCCTATATTTAACAAGAGCTGGCATAGATTCCAGAGATTCACATTCACAAAGTAACAACCGATGGGTAAAACACATAAATGGCAAGAGTATGTGATCTATTCAAATAATCCACTCTTATTTGATTAAAGTCATTCTGGATATCTGTAGTAGTTCATAGTTTCAGTGTGAAATTGAGGCTCTAAAGCCTTAACTGTCAGACATATTGTTTCTTTCTTTGAATCATATTGTTCTAGTGGCCTCTAAGTGGCATCTAACAGGATCTACAGTCTTGTTTTGGTAAGAGGGAGATCAGTTCCTCCTTTGGTGTGAGGGGGTAAGTTTATCTTTGCCTCAGAGAACACCACGGATCAGCTGACTGGACAGAAAGGCCAGGTGTGAGCAACCAGATCTACCTGCTCCTTTTGTCTACAGTAACCAGAGGAGCACCTATCTTTGCACTCTCCTCAACTATACATCGTTTTCTGTCCATGCTGGCTCTAAAAAAGCCTACTGAGTCCACCAAAGTGGGTCAAGTAGGTATCAAACAACTGTTTGTGAGGGCAGGCTTGAGAAGAGAGGGGGCCAAAATGAAAACGAGACTACACAAATGTCAAGCAGTGAGAAAAGAAAATGAGAACATGGCAATGGTGGCAAACACACTAACCTCCTCGTGGTTTTTCTTGAGGAAGTAAAGTTCCTCTTTCAGGCTGTCCAAATCTCCCCTCAAAGAGGCGATGATCTGCTCGTGGTCAGTCTTGGCCTTTTTCAGGGCAATACAGTCTCGCTCCACAGACTGACACATCACCATTTCAGTTTCCCATCTAGTAGTTTGGAAAAGAGAAGCACCAGCATATATTACAGTGAACACTTGTTCATTAAACAGATAAACTGTTTTCCTTTTTTATTGCAGTGGAAACTGCCTTTACTGGATATAAAGTAACGTGTTTGCAGATAAAAAAAAAAAAGTGTTTTAATATTTTATCATGATTAAAGATAAATGTTTGTTTTTGTATTGATGTAATTCTGCCTGTGACTTGTATTTGCATAAGATTTATTATTCAAAGTAGTGAGAAATATCTATGCAGTCAGGAAGTCTTTTCTTTTTTTTAACAAAAAGAACAATAAATAGCCTGAAACTCATTTTTACAACAGTACAAACTCAAACTGACACAAAGATTTTCCAATAATAAGCAAAATTTTCATTTATTATTATTAAATTAAGATATTGTCCTGTATAGAATGGAAACTTTAAGGATGTTAGCTGACTGATTACCATTATGCTTTTTAGTGTTCCTACAGTAATCTAATCTTTAATCAATGTGATTTCCTTTAAAGGAATGAGCATTTACGGTATTTAACTAACTTTTCCCAAAGAACGGTGCATTACTATGTAAAATTTTACATTGTTTTTTATCCAATTTTTGTTGATTGATCAAATATTTCACTAAAACATGACAGAGGCATGAACCTGATTATTAACATAAACCTACCTCTGTGCCATTATGTTATAACAGCGTTACATCACCATTGTGTAATCATTAATCACTCACTTGATTCTGAAATCATCAGCAGCCAGTTTAGCATTATCGATCTCTAGCATGAGACGAGCATTTTCCAAGGTCTTCTTCCTCACCTAAAAAATATTAACATGGGTTAATAATAACATTAAATCCTTCATTATAGTCCAGCTCCAGTTTAAATAAATACAGTCTTCTACATTTATTGATGTATGTTCATATTACTAATAGCAACAAGGTTTCTAATGCTTACAAAAGACACAGTAACATTTGGATCCGTGTCTAGTAAGACATTCCAGCTTCATTAAACTGTAACTAATTCTGTCTTTAAAAAAAAGGCAAAATAATAATTAACTCTCTCTTGGCTCCGTTTGCTACTCATTAACTTGAAGTATGAGCAGATTCTGCCTCTGATGACCCTGCTAATGCAGCTCCTGCTAAAATGCATCTGGCATTTGCATAAATGTTTTGTCTATGTAAAGTAATCAAAGTCATTACAACCTTGAGCTTTGCTGATTCATACCTTCAAAACTAAGACCTTAAGCGGACCTGTCTTTGTGGCTGCCTACTCCTTTGTGCCTACCTCTTGTTCAACAGCATGAGCTTGGGCCATCATGGAATCAAGGTCATGACCTTTGGGAATGCGTTCGAGCATCAGCTGCTTAATTTTCATCTCCAGGTCAGCATTGGAGCGCTCCAGTGAACGCACCTGGAGGAGACAAAGAGACAAAGAGAAGGAAAGACACAGGTTAATGATGAAAGTTTTTCAGCTTAGCTTGTATTATTTCCTGGGCTGATAACCTCACAGTGCAGTGCTGTATTATTATCAGACCTTGTCCAGGTAGTTGGCCAGACGGTTGTTGAGACTCTGCATAGCTTCCTTCTCATTGGTGCTGTTGCCATGAAGTCCGTTAATTTGAAGGCTGGCTGGCCCGTTGAGATCCTGGCTGATGGAAGCTGAACGGATGAGCGGGCTCGCTGCAGCGAAAGACACAGAAGCCCGAGAGCGAGTGCGTCCGGTGTCCATCAGAGAACGACTGGAAAACGAGGGCTGACGGCCAATAGAGTAACTTTTCATCGAAATACTGGAGGCCATGATAGGCAGCTGTGAAGACACAAAGAACAATGCACAGAAGGTGGGGGTTAAACATTGTCATTTTTTAAACCAGTGGTTCCCAACCTTTCTGATATACCTCACAGCCCTTTTATTAACTCAGTAATTTACACTGGATCTGGACAGCTTTTACTTTACAATATGTATCAAGGTTTTGCAGTCACTACCACTACCCATGTGACATTAACTTATCCAGTATTTTGGATGTGTGACAAATGCAGGGTCAGGTGAATAAGGCCCCAAATACACAGGCCTGGAGACCGGTATGCAACCATCTGGCACCAATCGTGTGGGAAAAATGTGTGTTCCCCAGCCCGTTCGCGAGTGGCTGCTGGAGGTTGATGGCAGGCAGAGTGAAATTGATTGCTAAAGCCCCAGTCACACAGGTCTAGAGACTGATCAGTGATCCCCCTGGCAACCACCGATAGATAGGGAATGTAATTCATTATTATCAGGCTGTCCTAAAAACTCTCTGAAAAAACCTTCAGTTGATCCAAAATGCTGCAGCGAGAGTACTGACAGGGACTAGAAAGAGAGAGCATATTTCTCCCATATTGGCTTCTCTTCATTGGCTCCCTGTTAAATCCAGAATTGAATTTAAAATCCTTCTCCTTACATACAAGGTCTTCAATAATCAGGCCCCATCTAATCTTAAAGACCTCATAGTACCATATCACCCCAATAGAGCACTTCGCTCTGAGACTGCTGGCTTACTTGTGGTTCCTAGGATATTTAAAAGTAGAATGGGAGGCAGAGCCTTCAGCTTTCAGGCCCCTCTTCTGTGGAACCAGCTACCAGTTTGGATTTGGGAGACAGACACCCTCTCTACTTTTAAGATTAGGCTTAAAACCTTCCTTTTTGATAAAGCATATAGTTAGGGCTGGATCAGGTGACCCTGAATCCCTCCTTAGTTACGCTGCAATAGGCCAGGGCTGCTGGGGGTTTCCCATGATACACTGAGCGTTTCTCTTTCTCTCACCTCTGTTCACTCTCTATGTGTTTTCACACCACTCTGCATTTAATGAGTTATTATTAATTTCTGGCTCTCTTCCACAGCATGTCTTTGTCTTCCTCCCCTCACCCCCAACCGGTCGC
>VUQS01061133.1:0-16059 GCA_015108495.1 Heterochromis multidens
AGGCTTAAAACTTTCCTTTTTGATAAAGCTTATAGTTAGGGCTGGATCAGGTGACCCTGAATCCTCCCTTAGTTACGCTGCAATAGGCCTAGGCTGCTGGGGGTTTCCCATGATGCACTGAGTATTTCTCTTTCTCTCACCGTGTTTTTACACCTCTCTGCATTTAATGAGCTATTATTAATCTCTGGCTCTCTTCCACAGCATGTCCTTCTCCCTTCACCCCCAACCGGTCGCGGCGGATGGCTGCCCCTCCCTGAGCCTGGTTCCGCCGGAGGTTTCTTCCTGTTAAAAGGGAGTTTTTCCTTCCCACTGTTGCCAAGTGCTTGCTCATAGGGGGTCGTTTGATTGTTTGGGGTTTCTCTGTATTATTGTAGGGTCTCTACCCTACAATATAAAGCGCCTTGAGGCGACTTTTGTTGTGATTTGGCGCTATATAAATAAAATTGAATTGAATTGAATTGAATTGAATTTATAAGACCTGTTTCCATAGATTTTCAGTCCAGTTCTTGTGTAATTTGGCATACTTCAGATTTTTCACCTTGTCTTTTCACTCTTCCACTGAGACCATTTCTGATGAGGCTTGAGTGAGCAGATGCATCTCTCAGGGCCTGTGTCAGGTCTTTGCTGGATTCTTTCAGATACTGTTCATATGCCGTAAATAGTTTGTTTTTTTTCTTTTTAGGCCTGTCACTTTTTCTTTCGTCCTCTAATTGTCCAGTTTCCTCAAATTTTTAAGAACACAGCACACACTGCCGGGATATGCCAAGTTTTCACCTAATAGCTATTTAGGAATCACCTTGTTTGTGTAAAAATACTATTTTATGCCTCTCAAACTCTGTTATCTTTGGCATTTTTTCTAGATTCAGCTAAAGAAATGGGAGCAAATTAATTGATTTGTGCCTAAAGATACAATTTAAAATTAGTTCTCTGCTATGTTGTCTTGTATGTGTAGACACAACACTGGTTCATCCCTTGAGTTAGGTGTTTTTTGGTTTTTTTTGTACTTGAATGATTCATAGGTCAGTATTAAGTGGCTTAAAAAAAAACATTCCTCTGAAATGGCCAGGCCTAAGGACTGGACTGAAAATGAGTGAAAAGGCAGCCAATGTCCAAAGAAAAACTTTGAAAGACCTTCAGAAAGCCTAGAGAACTGTTGCTCAAGACCACTTAAAAAAAATACAAATCTGGCTCCTTGGAAGCAAAATATAAAAAAATGAGGGGTGGCTAGTGCTGTGTACATACAGTACTGTGCAAAGACTTTTCCACAGTGTTGTATGTCACTGCAATAACATGACAGTATGAGTGTTCATCGTCAATAAAAAGAGGATTTATATAAGGTGTGAAGATGTGAGGACACCACGTCACACATTCAAAGTGTAAACACAACATACCTGAAATATTGATCATACCACTACTCTAATTATTCATTAGAACTAAAAAAAATAACAGTCCCATGAGTCTTTGTGCTTTCCATACTCCCACAGATATGAAAAAATATAAAGGAAACTACAGTAGTTTTAAGTTATTAAGTGAAACAGTACACAAGTAATATGTGCAAATACAGATTAAAAAACTGCTGTATTATCCATTTGGATTGGTCTTAAATTCTTTGAGACTTCTTAAAAGTTGTAACCAAAAAAGTTTTCTTTTATTTTTTTCTTTATTTTTTTTATTAACGTGAACTGGCTGCACAGGGTCCTTCAGCCATTGTTAAACTAGCAGAACTGCAGTCTATGCATTCTTTCCCAAGCTAAGAACTCTAGAGTATAGTGGATCTTTGTAGATTAAGGCTAACAGGAATCCCTATCGCTGTGGTGATGTTGTCCATCATACATGTCAGCATGGGCCTGCATGAGCCGTTCACATCAACATGAGAAGTCACAGATGGGGGGAGCAACTTTAAAGCTCAGTGTCAAGGAGGTCAACCTGCTCTGGATTGTATGTACACACACTCTTCCACTCCGACCCTGGAAAACGCTGCACTCAAAGTCCAGGGCTGAGATAGGGGCAGACGCATGTCCATCACCATGGTGACAGCTGGACACCACAGCTCGGTGGCGACAACAACATCTCACCACAACAGCAACATTGCCCACGACACTCCTTCAGAAAACCAACACGACTCGCGTACACACGACATCGCTCACACGCACCAAGTGCCTAAAAATGGGTCTTAGTTTCAATTAGTGTCTGTATACTACCAACAGCGAGGCAGCAGCTTCTTAATTTGTGGAGGGACGAATTGATGGAGAGTCGGAGGCAGAGCGGGCCGCTGAAACAGATGGGCCCTGCGTGACACTGGGCTTCCAGCAGGGGCAAAATCAATGCTGATAACTGAAAAACAGAAGAGAAATTAATAATTATATTATCACAAGATTGCTTTGCATTGCCGGTGCAATCTAATTAATAGCTGTTTTGTTTGTAGCTTGTTGCCTTTTTTTCTTTTTTTAAAACAGTGAATATTAAATATTTCAGCAACAGACGGCAAAGTCTGAAGTGAGGAACATCACATGTCATGTTCTTTTATTCTTCCTCACCTCCTTCTCACTTTCTTCTTCCCTTCCTCACTTTTGCACTATATTTCATTTGTTTTCTCACTCCCTGTAGAAGTCTTTTTGCATTGTCTATCTCTTATATTAACGTTAACAACATTCAAAAGCAGCAGGGATAATATAACATAAGGACAGAACTTGACTGGAGTTTCCATGGTTGAAAAATAGTTTTCTCTTTATTTTGTTGTTTTTGTTTGTTTTTGTCTTAGACCTGTCTGACCAGCTCCTGGAGGTCGTGGGGCTCGAAGGAGCCATGGAGATGGGTCAGATCTACACTGGCCTGAAGAGTGCTGGAAGGCGCCTGGCACAGTGCTCCTCTGTGACCATCAGGTCAGTCTTTAACCAACCCTAGTGCCTGTTGCTTCCTGCCAAACAAATGATTATATTGTTTTTAGGTTATTAGGGCAACAAGTGTTGTGATCTATAAGAAAAAATGTAAAAATGCCTTTGAGTATTGATTAAAGTGATATTTTTTAAGTGTCCTGGGGCAGCATGCTTTTGTTTGGTTTCATTGTACAGATTTGTTACTGTAATTTTGTACATGTTTTCTTGTTCTTCACTTACAGAACCAGTAAATCCCTTCCAATGCAGATCGATGGTGAGCCCTGGATGCAGACTCCCTGCACTGTAAGTTGGATTGCATCTCCACAAATGGTTCATCCGAACTGGAGACAGTCATATACCAATATACTGTAAACTGTAAGGGCAGTGAAAGAAGAATCAAGTAAAGTGTTGTATAATATCCATTTGCAAAGAAAAAAAATAAAAATAAAACTGTAATTTTAACATATGCAGCAAAAATGACTGGAATCTGTAGTCTGTCAATTACAGTGATGCTTGACAATTTTTCCAATATCTGTTAATGAGCATCAATGATTCAGCTGTGATTTCAAGCTTTCAAAAAGGTTTGGCTTTTTTCAAATCTGAGCTTAAAGTGGAACATCAGTTGTTTGAGGAACCTTTAAGGAAACCCGCTGTTACTGTTGTGTGAGCGATCTTAGCGTTTTACTATGAAAAACCCCTACACAGCCATGGCGAAGCTGCACAGGTGGCCTGAAGCTCTTCTCTGGATTCATTTTGTGTTCACAGACTGGAGCTGATGCCTTACTTGCCCAGATAACGGATAAAAGGCCCAAAACTTCCTGTTCTGTCTGCTGGTCATTGTTTGCTAATGCAGATAAATTCTAAAAAAGATCGTACAAAGCTAAATCCTTGATAGGTGATGGTTTTGAAACCAGCTGTTTACCTGTATGCAGCCAAAACCACCTCTAATGCAACTGTACTAAAAAACCAAAATAGAAAACTCACAGAACAAATAAAATCTTGTCCCTTGCCTACACATTCTCCGTATTCATAAGCAGGTAATAGTTTATAGTGATTATGGTCTAATTACCCTGAATAACTGAAAAAACATCCTGCCTATATATCAATGACCTTTAAAGAGGTTTAGATATGCAGATGTCAGTAGTATGACCCACCTTAGTGACTGATTAAAACTTTTTTCTGCTTTCCTTGACCCCGTTTTCACATTAATTAATGTGATTTCTATGTAAATGTGGCAGATATTCAGTCATATTGACAGTCTGACAAATAAACCAAAAAGCTAAGACATATGTTTAAAAATTTATGAAATAAATATGTTTTAATAGCAAGAGTAATATAAAAATTTAGCTGAAATTTTCAAATAGATTCTAAATGTAATGTGTCAGGTTGTAAAGAACTTACAGATCACTGCTTTGTATTTTTTGTGCATTAATGTATGATAACAAATTCTTAATGATTCGAGTCTTACTTCTTCTAATTTGCTCACCGTCTACATCTCAAACATGTACCTCGATAAGTGTTTTCTCTCTGTCCAAGTTGCTCATTTTTCAAAATGAAACTCAGTTTGCGTTGATTACGGTTGTGTTTATCTTTAATTAGAACGCCACTGCAGATGAAGTGCTGCTGAGATTTACATATGGATTGCCCAGGCATGACAAAACAAGTGGTCTGCAAGTGCTCTTGTATCTGCTGGCACAACTCCACAGAGCAAAGTTGGGCTCTGACAATACATAATTGTGCTGCAATGATTTCCATGGAAAGTTTTTCTGTTTGTCAGAACTGAATCTGAATTGCTCAATGCGTTAAATGCCTATAAAAACATCACAGCTCAAATTGGCTGTTGTTCCACTAATTATTAACAACAGCGGCTATGCAAATACATCACAGTTACTCTGCATGCATAACATATTTAACACCATCAACCATTTGAATTTTTAAGCAGCATATGACATGAATCACTCTGATAACTAGGTCTAAAATAACAGGTACCGTATTTCCAGATATGATTCTGGTAAAATGCAACTTCATTAAAGGTTAAATAAAATCCCCTCTCAGTTTTCTTAATTTGGATGATTATTTGTGGCCTCTTAGCTCATTACATCCATCTTTCATTTAATCAAATTATTTTATTTTCTGTCTAAGAGCCATATTGTTCCATGGGCTCTTGAGGCACATAAATACTTAATGCTGCATCTTAAAGAAACAGAGCTCAATTACTGTCCATATTTATTAAAGGTATTACTTTAGATCTTCCTTGTTTGGCCAGTGTCTTGTTAAAAAGACTATCATGTTTATGGTAAAGTACTTGATAAACATTAACTTCAGTCATGTTTAATGATGGCAGAAAGCCCACAAAAGCTGGTAATTGCTCCAGAGTCAGAGTGCAAGCACAATAAATGGCATCTTTCCTTTGAAGTGAATGTGGTCCTTTGAATGCAGATGGTAGCATTTCCCCTCCCCATTACTGCATTTAGACTCTTAGTGTGACTCTATAATGATGTGCTTAATATGACAACCCTTGATGGTTGATATTTCGGGTTCCATCGATCAACAGTTTCAACTTCTAAAAGAAATGGCATCATTGCGAGCAAACAGGATATTGTCAGATAATATAAAAGTCAGTCTTTACAGTAATCCACAATAATATGTTATCGGATTCATGAACCCCAGGGATCCTCAAAGTTTGTTATAGTCAGGACGTTCAAATATACATTTATAAGCCAGTTGACAAGAACCCATATGGACACAAGATCCATATGGAGGATTTATTTTTTTTTATTGTTAATGCATTGCTGAATTCACTTCTGTGGGGATACAGTGCTGGGTATAATAAACAGTAGATAGAAACCTTATTATATCATGGGCATAACTTTCTGTGATTTAAATGAAAGGTAAGCGTAATCTAAAAGTGAATTTGTTGATTAGGATTATGGAGACACTTTAATTTTATGGGCAAAAGTCTTCTTTTAATGCTGCAAGCTGTGAAAACGGAATAATAGTAAAATTTTTAAATACCATTGTTTTTATTATAGTTGTTGATATTGACATCAAATCAATCAGCTATAATATATCACATGTTGCAAGTCTGTTGCAGAATTTGGGGTCTTGGGCAATGGTGAAGCTGTCGTTGATAAAATTATTGCAATAAAGGTATAATCTCTACTTATCTGAAAACAAGAAATGTCCTACAAAAATGAACAAAACAAAATTAGAAAAACATAGTTTCACATCATAATGGGAGCTGTTTCAAAACCAGGTGTGACACGCATGGTGGACTAAAACAATTAAATATAATGATGACAAAAATGATTAACAGACTCATGATTTTGTGTGATAAATTATGTGGAATAATCTATGAAAATAGTGAAACATACAAAATATGCTTAAATCAAAGATAACTAGACTATATAAACGTGTTAATTGTGTGCATTTTGGCTTATGGCCAGGTGTGGCATGCATTTGTGTCTAAATGACGAGTCTCTGAATGTCTTAATTCATCGAAGAGTACATATTATTGAAAGTAAATTGATGCATTGTGTATTACGATAAAACTGCATTAGTACACAGTATTAATGCAGTTTTACAATCTGTATTGTAAAACTACATTAATACTGTGTAACGATGTATTATGAGCACCTTTCTCCTGCAGCGGTTATTCTACTACACTAAGTGAAATTCAGCCATATTAGTTCTTTAGTACAGAGTGGAACTTCTTCAGAAACCCTTGTAGGTTTGGGGATAACCACTGATTTCCTTTAAAGGTTGAACCTTTGATTTGGCAGTCTGGCCCTCCCTCAAGCCACCCCACACAATACAAGCTGCATGCTATCAAAATGCTTTGCTTAACAGAAATATAGTACAAAAAATATACTAGCCTAAAACTTGAGACATTTTTAGTCAGTCCACAGAATATTTTCCCAAAAGTCTTGAAAATCATCAAGATGTTTTTTGGCAAATGTGAGATGACCCTTTGTGTTCTTCTTGATCAGCAGTGGTTTTCGCCTTGGAACTCTCCCATTTATGCATTTTTTTTTTTTTGCCCGGTCTCTTTATTGTTGTTGAATCATGAACTCTGACCTTAACTGAGGAAAGTGAGGCCTGCAGTTTTTTAGATGAGTCGTTGGTGCACTTTTGGAGTAATTTTGGTAGGCCTTCCTGGGAACGTTCACCACAGTTTGCTCCATTTGTAGATAATGGCTCTCACTGTGGTTTGCTGGAGTCCCAAAGCCTTAGAAATGACTTTGTAACCCTTTACAGACTGATAGACAGTGACAGACAGTGACATTGTTTCCCCTCTCTTCTTGAGACAGGTTCAGTTACTTTTTCAAACAATGTTGAGTACGTCTGGATAGATTTTTTCCCTTGATAAATAAAATCATTATTTAAAAACTGCATTTTGTATTTACTTGGGTTATCTTTGTCTGATATTAAATTTTGTTTGATGATGTGATACATATAAGTGTGGCAAATATGCAGAAAGCTAAGAAATCAGGAAGGGGGCAAATACTTTTTCATGGCATTGAACATAGCAGGCTTGCTGGCATAAGCAAATAATAAGAGTGAGCGATGCAAGAAATTGACTATATGGCCTACAGTGATTTGAAAGGATAAAGATAAATTAACAAGGCATCAGTTTTTGTGCCACCTCAGTGTAAGTAGTAGGTTTAGCTTAGTGTTCAAATCGTTGTGCAGAACTTTTTTTTTTTTTGGATGATTCAAATTGAGTAAAAGGTGATCTTTTTTGTCATTGTGGATTAAAGAGTAAATCCATGCAGGTAAACACTCGCTATGCAAGACAACATGGCAAACTCACTTTATAATCTACTATATATTGAGTAGTGAGCAATTTCAGACAGCCATGGAAAAAAATGTCAAACACAAAACAGGAAATGGTTAACAGACAGCTTAACTCACTCTACCATGTCCTTATGTATTTCTTTTCTGAGCTAAATCTCAGCTCTCCCCTTCTTTCTTATACCAGATTGAGATTGTCCACAAGAACCAGGCTCCAATGCTGATGGGACAACCACATGGTCGAAGCTTCTTCTCTTCTCTCATCAGACGAACTCGCACTGAGAGCAAAGATTGAAGCTTCAAGACCTCCAAGTGCTCACACACATCTGCAGGGCAGTAGTCACTGGTTGATCTCCACTGGGCCCGTTTGTAAAGGAGCTTTTTGTCTGATGATAGCCCAGCGTACAGTAGCAAACTGTAGGTTCAGTATGTGCCGCCTGCAGCATGGAGATGTCACTGAGAAGCCCACATTGGATCCAAAGTGAGGCGAGTTTAGGACTGACACTTTCTTCTACAGTCTGTGGTATATTTTAGCTCCAAAAATACTGAAGCTATTTCTGGAAGTTCACTTCTGTTCTTCTTCTATTTTCTAAACTTCTGTTTTTATTTTTGCTGTTGTGCTCTGTGCCATGTGGAACAAACCCACAGTTGAATGTGTTTTGTGAGATGTATTTATTTATTTATTTATTTATTCATATTTAACTGCTATTGATGTTTTCTAATGTTTTATTTTTGTATTTGCATACCCCTGATGCATGATGGACAGTGAAAGAGGCTGCTGCTGTTGGCACTGACATATCTGGAGTTTGCATCTGATTTTTTTCCCCCAAGTGTTTAGTAAGAAGTGAAGTGTCTTTGCCCAACATCTCTTCTGCGCTTCACTCATGAATGGCTTCAAAAAGTGCGAAGACAGAGGATCACATTTGCTTTCTTTTAATGTTTCCTGCAAGTCATCCTTGTCATGTTTTGATTGGCTGTGTTGCTCCTCCATCAGTGGAAAGATTAGGAATGATTATTGATTGCTCATAAAAAATGCATGACACTCTTTGTTTTACGTCGCACAAGAGATTTCCAGACAGTTTTACCAAATGTGTGCACACTTTCTGTTGCATGAGTGACCAAAATCTCTTTTGACACTTATGGAAATTGATAATTTTTTAATCTGCATCTACACCGCAGCTCGGTTTCAACCACATCATTGTTTATCTGCATTTTTATGGCATCCTGTGTTTTCTTAACATGTACTCAGACACATTATAATGAAAATCTGTGAAAAGCCACAGAAAACAATCGTATTCAATTTGACTTTCTATTGGTACAGCAAATGTATAGCTATGTTCACAAGAAGCAGCTTGACCTTCTGTGGTTATTGATTTGTTCTGCTGTCTGTTGGTTAGGGTTTACAGTCCACTGCACATACAAGCGTACATTAAGCAGTTAAGACTACCTACAAAATGACAATTGACATTCATGTATATACAGTACTGTGCAAAAACCCAATTTCATTATATTTTGCTTCCAAGGAGCCAGACTTTCTTGTAATTTTTTAAAGTGGTCTTGAGCAATAGTTCTCCGGGCTTCCTGAAGGTCTTTTAAAGTTTTCTTTTGGAGATTGGCTGCTTTAACACTCATTTTCAGTCCAGTCCTTGTACAATTTTCAGAGGAATCTTTTTTTTTGTTGTTGTTGGTTTTTAAGCCACTTAACACTGACCTATAAATCATTCAAGCATACAAAGGCACCTAACTCAAGGGATGAACCAGTGTTGTCTACATAACAGACAACAGCAAAGAACCAATTTTAATTTGTATCTTTAGGCACTTTTTTACTAGCAGCCTGTCACAAAAACACATAATTTTCCCCCCATTTCTTTAGTTGAATCTATGAAAATTACCAAAGATAACTCAGTTTGACAGACATAAAATAGTATTTTGCACCAATAAAGTGATTCCCAAAGAGTTATTAGCCAAAGACGTGGCATATCTCAGCATGGTGTGCTGTGTGTCCTTAAAAAATGTTTGAGGAACCTGAACTAGTGGAGGAAAATTGAAGTGTTAGGCCTAAAAAAAGCTGTCTAAAACAGATAAACAGTATATGAAAGTTATGTCCTTCAGAAATAGGAAATAATCCAGCAACGACCTGACACAGGACCTGAGAGATGCATCTTGCCTTTAAGTTAATCCATTTACTTTTCACCAAAGCCTCATCAGAAATGCTCTCAGTGGAAGGGTGGCTGTCAAGAATCCATTTTTAAGGATAGGAAACGAGGAGAAAAGACTGAGGTATGCCAAATCACACAAGAACTGGATTAAACATCAGTGGTAACAAGTCATCTGGACTGATTAATCCAAATCCAAACATTTTGGTTCAAATATGTACAGAGCAGGTCAGGAGAGAGGTACAACACTGAGTGTCTACAGTGATCTGTAAAACACGGTGGAGGCTCTGTCATGGTTTGGGGCTGTGTTTCAGCCAGTGGTGGTGGAGATCTTGTCAAAATTGATGGAATTATAAGAAGTATGGTCAAATTTTTATCCACCATGCAGTACCATCTTTTCAGCATGGTAATGATCCCAAAACACACAGTAGTAAAAGCAGTAAAAGCATACCTGGATAGAAAAACATAATAGAACACTATCAGTCATGAATTGGCCTCCCCAGAACCCAGACCTCAATATTATTGAAGCAGTGTGGGATCATCCCAGAAAGTTGATTCTGTTCACCTGGATGTAGCATTTTCAGTGGGAGAAACGTTTCTTTACTCATCCAAGTGACTTCTTCAATCTGAGCTGACTGCAGCGCTCCCCAACCTTATAAACAGGACATTTGCATAATAACCGAAACTAGCACCATTGACTAACAATGGGCCATGAGGTCAGTTTCTTAATGATCATCAAATTGACCAGTGTAGGCAGCTAACATCCAAAGAAGAACTTTAAATGTCCTTCAAGAAGCCCAGAGAACTATTCCTGGAGACTACTTAAAGAAATGACTAGAAAGCTTGCCTGAGAGAGCAACCGTGATTTGAAGAATCAATACTGAAAATCAGTCCCATCTAATAACAGTCACTAACATATGCACATTTGGCATTTATAAATAATTACTTCATATAAGTGTCCTCCTTAATACAAATTATTATTTTTATTGTGGGTGGTATCAGTAGTGATTCAGTGCATTTCTGCACTTATTTATTTCATTCAGGCTCACCAAAAAGAAAAGCACTCACTTATTCACATTCTGGGGATAATATGTTACAGACCTACCAGCGAGACACACTTGATAAATGCATTTGTTTTTACAGAACTGCACTTCTGCATGTTTCGGGAAGAATTTTAGGCTTGACTGTTTCAGTCTTTAAAAGTGCCATACGCCAGCGGAGACAGAGGTCTGATAAGTCTCCCATGTCTTTTTGCTTTGTATGGTGTAGCGTTTATACAGTGAGGTTGTATTTTTGTACACATTATTATTTATTTTTCTGCTTTTTGCTTCACTCTAGAACTCACACCATGTTGTTGTTGCCTAAAAAGAAATTATGCCTGCCAGTGTTGACTGAGAAAAGTGATGGAAACAATAAAAAAGCTTGTTGTTTGACATAGTGTTCAGGGATAATTTTTTATTTTTTTTTTTACCTTTAACTCCTTAATGATGCATGGTACTCTCATATTATTCCAAAGATAGTTATAACAGATTAATGGCAAAGTTAGTGCTGTTGCCTCACAGAAAGAAGGTTCCTGGTTTGAACCATGGCTGGTGTCTTTCTGTGTGGAGTTCGCATGTTCTATATCTGCCTGTGTTTCCTCCAGATTAATTGATAATTATAAATTAGCCATGGGTGTGAGGTAGCTGCTTTAATTGTATAGAATAACATGCTGTATGATCAAAACCTGACTTGTAGTCTAAAATGCTCTGAGTGGTCAGTAAGACTAGAAAGGTGCGACATAAATGCAAGTATGTCACATTACATAAATTGAGACATATTTCACACAAGAACTCCAGAAAATTCATTCAGGATATCTCCAGTTGCCGTTTATCAAATGTAGCACAACAGTGTATCAGCAATGGTCCACTTCATATGCTTTCTCACTGCTGGAAATACTCTAGAAGTAACTAAATTACCAGCTCTATTCTCACATGGGCACAATGGGACATCACACAGTCTTTGCATTGGGAAGGTACCAGTTTAGAAAATGTTTGATGGCCATTCTAGCTGAGTTGGGCATTTGCATTGTCATATACAATACAATTCTGCTGGGCAATACAGTTAGGTCCATAGGTTTTTGGACAATGACACAATTTTTACCTTTGTACACAACCACAGTGGATTTTAAATCTAATATGATTGCATCTGATTAAAGAGCAGACTTTCAGCTTTAATTCAGGGAGTTTAATAAAAGTAAGATGTTAGATATTATGGACATTTTTAATTAAGTAATTGGACAAACTAACAATGTAAAATATAAGGATTGTTTTTAATACATAGTTTCAAGTTTTTGCAGTCAATGACTGCATGAAGTCTAGAACCCATGAACATCACCAAATGTTATGTTTCCTCCTTTAAGATGCTCTGCTACCCCTTTACTGCAGCCACCTTCAGTTGCTGCTTGTTTGTGGGTCTTTCTGCATTCAGTTTTGTATTTAATAACTGAAAAACCTGCTCTGCTGAGTTGAGATCAGGTGACTGCATCAGCCATTGAAGAACATCCCATCTCTTTGCCTTGAGAAACTCTTGGGTTGCTTTTGCAGTATGCTTTGGGTCGTCATCCATAAACACTTGTGACCTAGTTCCACTGGCAGTCATACAGGCCCATGCCATAACACTGTCTCCACCATGTTTGACAGATGATGTGGTATGCTTTGGCTCATGAGCTGTTCCTTTCCTTCTAAATGTTTTTCTCTTCCCATTATTTGAGTACAAGTTAATCTTGGTTTCATCTGTCCAAAGTCTAATCTGTCCTTCTTGTTCTTCAGTGTAACCAGTGGTTTGCACATTGTTGCATTTCTAACATTCATGAAGACATCTCTTGATTGCAGACCTTGACAGTGATACTCCTACCTCTTCAAGAGCGTTCTTGCCTTGGTTAGATCTTGTGAATGGGTAAAGAATTCTACAATCATCCACTTTAGTTGACTTCTGTGGTCTTTCAGGACTTTTGGTGTTGCTGAACTGGCCAGTTCTTCACTTCTTTTCAAGAATGTACCAGATTCTTCATTTGGACACCCCTAACGTTTTGCTATCTCTCTGATAGGTTTAATTTGGTCTTTCAGTCTAGTGATGATCTCCTTATTTTGGATCAACATCTTATTGGATCTCATATTGACAATTCCAGTAAAACAATACTGACTGCAAGTTTGACACTTGGAATCAAGTCCAGATCTATCATCTGCTTAATTTGTTATGGATCAATAAGGGAACAGGCCTCACTTGGCCATAAGACTGTCAGTCAATTGTCCAATTATTTTGAGCCTCTGAAAATGGGGGACTATGTATAAAAATGCCTGTAATTACTTTTGTCAAACCCCTTGAATTAAAAAGTCTGCACTTCAATCACATTTTGATCATTTAAAATTAAAATGCACTGAGGTGAGGCAACAGAGCACAGAGGCAAAATTAGAAAAATTGTGTCACTATCCAAAAACTTATCAACCTAAATGTTCCTCTTCAGCCCTGTGACAATGGCTTTAGCTTTTCCGTGCTACCAGTTTGCAGCCATTCTTTTCCAAGCAAACCCAGATATGGTGTAGGGCTTTAATCTCTTTTAACCAAGAGGGATATTATTGACTTGGAATTACAAGCTACATAACTACTCAATAGTTAGCATAACCTGCTAAGATTAACACCTAATCCAATTAAATGACATGTTCTGTTCATGTTAGTTCAAAACCCTCTGAATTCCTGGTAGTTCTTCCACACTTGTTGTTCATCTTGCATCCTAGAAAGGAGGTAGGTCTCTCTCTCTCTCTTTCTTTCTTCCATGTGGCAATAGAAAATTACTAGAATGTAAAAATGTTTCGGAATGAGCTTTAACCTACCACTAACTTTTCATTAATTTTTAAAAATAACGCAAAAGAGCATAAGAAGTGTTCAAATAAATCCTCAATAGGAATGAGAAGCAGCAAATGAAGTGGTTAACTGTCTTTATAATGAATACCCTTGCCCACTATTTTCAGTCATCTCAACTAAGTACAAGTGAAACACGATGTACTAATTTGGAGTACCTTCAGTTTCTTTACTTTTTTTTTTTGTAAATAAAAAGGAGGAAAGAAAATCTATTGTATTCTTTTGGAGTGGCACTTGGTTTAGGTTATTGCCTGTCTTGGTGTCAGATGGGTAGACGCCTGCACTTGACCTGCGTTTCTCCATCCTTGGGGTGTTCAGCAGGAGTGACACAGTACTTCACTTCACATCCACTTCACCTGCCTGGTAATGGAACCCTGCCTGGATCCAAGATGGCACCAGCGTGACCACCACTGACTTCCGATATGCCCGTCTTTCAGTCAAGTGTTTGATGCACTGGTAAAGTTCCCTTTCAGGGTTTTATCCTAGATCTGTCTTTTATCCTGGCAAGGAAATCTTTGTTGATTGTTGTGTGCCCAAAACACATTTTTACAAATTACAACTTAGCTACAACAGTGACAAAAAAGCATTCCTGGCAGTGGTAGTGATTATTTTCTTGCCCTTGGACCCCTTTCAGCAATAGCTCCTGTGAGTTTTAAACATAGGTGTGCTACTAGGGAACTGCCGACATGCAAAGGTGTTATGAAAAATTAAAGAAAGCCTATGTACAATATATACTTTTCAAAATGTACATCGAATTTTCAGTTATGCTATGCCATTTTTACCATTTTTTATGGTGTCTTGTTAATGCCAAACCTAACGAATGCAGAAAAAGCAATGTAAGGTGAGAGAAAGAAAAATGAAATATTTATGTATACTTACTGGATTCAACATAACTCTTTAAATTAACACTTAAACTCGAAGGAAAAAACTCCCTTAAAGATAAGGTTTCCTTTAAAAAACACAGACTGAAGAGTAAGTCAGCAAGTGAAATTAAATAAGAGGAAACAGAATGACAATATTACATATGTAAAGTAATATATAAAAAAACAAATCTCCAGACAACATGATGAGTAGTATCTTATTGTAAAAAGTCTGATGATTTAAATCTCATAGCAATTAATTTCTTGCTGCTGTCAAAGCTGCAAGTACAACATGTTCAAGTTTATTTGTTGTCCTTTTGTTTACATGCTGTTCCATTTATATTTAATTCAAAGTAAGAGGTGTCAAACTCATTTAGTTCATGGGCCACATAGAGCCTAATTTTCATCTCAAGGCCAGTAAAACCATTGCATACAATGAAAAACATTTTTCTAAGTGTAAAAAAGTACATTCTGTAATTATTCATCTGAGCTGTAGCCAAGATTATTAAAAAGCTGAAACCATAAATCTAATTGAAAGGTATCCTCCACCCCACTCCCTTAAAAATTTGCCAGACAACAGAAGGCATTATTTCTTATTAAATTATTTTTCTCTTGTAATGAGTGCTCCATTTACAGAACAGATGATAAACAGCCTGAGATGTATGAAGAAAAATAAGTGAAATTTCAAAACTATATCTCAATCTTTTTTTTTTTTTTTTAACCTGTCCTGTCCAGCAGTTTTAGCCAACAGAATTGTGGTCTGAATGCTTTGTTGTGCCAAACACATTTCCTTTGCCAAGAGGAGCGCTGTAGACTCTCTATAGGCTCCTCTTGTTGGTATTTTTATTTTATTTATTTATTTTATTTTATTATTCTCATTATTTTTGGTGAG
Source organism: Heterochromis multidens (assembly GCA_015108495.1). Classification (NCBI taxonomy): domain Eukaryota; kingdom Metazoa; phylum Chordata; class Actinopteri; order Cichliformes; family Cichlidae; genus Heterochromis; species Heterochromis multidens. The sequence goes on from VUQS01061133.1 coordinate 15,479, forward strand.
AGTATTATGCCAGAGCTGACAGGGGGTGAGGGCCAGGTTGGTGAAATATATGTGAAAAATGGGAACACTGGGTCTCCAACTGTTGCGTCTGTAACAAAACACACTTAAAAAACAAACACCTAAAAGACAAAACAGAAGTAGGTACACAAACAAACGTACAATTTTGCTGTGGGGTGTGTGTGTGTGGTTGAGAGAGGGAATGTGTCTGTGTTTGAGCGTTTGTCATGAAATGCACTTGATGAGGGTGATAGACTGCAGCAACGCCCCCCGGGAGCCAGAGGCAGACAGAGAGAGATCCAGGACACCCGGGTCGTCCACAGCCCCCCAAGAGTGCTGAAGACCCGAGGCCACGCATCTCGATGACAACCGCACCCCCGTCCCAGCAGAGGGAAGAGGGAGGCCAGAGGTTTATGTTTTGTATTTTGGTTTTGTAAGTTCCAGCAATAAAGCTGCCTTTTTGAGTTAAGTCCGTCTCCAAGAGTCCTGCATTTGGGTCCTCACTCTCTAGCCACACAGCATAGCTTGACATAGACACACACACACACACACACACACACACACACACACACACACACACACAC
>VUQS01061137.1:0-14019 GCA_015108495.1 Heterochromis multidens
TATGACAGCCTGCCTGGAGTTTGCCAAAAGGCACCTGAAGGACTCTCAAACTATAAGAAACAAAATTCTCTGGTCTGATGAAAAAAAGATTGAACTCTTTGGCCTGAATGCCAAGCATCATGTCTGGAGGAAACCAGACATCGCTCATCACCTGGCCAATACCATCCCTACAGTGAAGCATGGTGGTGGCAGCATCATGCTGTGGGGATGATTTTCGGCAGGAGGAACTGGGAGACTAGTCAGGGTCGAGGGAAAGATGAATGCAGCAATGTACAGAGGCATCCTTGATGATAACCTGCTCCAGAGCGCTCTGGACCTTGGACTGGGGTGAAGGTTCATCTTCCAACAGGACAATGACCCTAAGCACACAGCCAAGATAACAAAGGAGTGGCTTCAGGACCACTCTGTGAATGTCCTTGAGTGGCCCAGCCAGAGCCCAGACTTCAGCCCAATTGAACATCTCTGGAGAGATCTGAAAATGGCTGTGCACCAACGCTCCTCATCCAACCTGATGGAGCTTGAGAGATTCTACAAAAAAGAATAGCATCATTCTCAAAAAGACTTGAGGCTGTAATTGCTGCCAAAGGTGAATCAACAAAGTATTGAGCAAAGGCTGTGAATAGTTATGTACATGTTATATTCTTGTTTTTTATTTGTAATAAATTGGCAAGAATTTCAAGCAAAATTTTTACTTTGTCATTATGGGGTATTGTGTATAGAATTTTGAGGTGAAAAATGAATTTAATCAATTTTAGAATAAGGCTGTAACATGACAAAATGTGGAACACGTGAAGCACTGTGAATACTTTCCGGATGCACTGTATTTCCACAATAGCAGGAGTGGCTGGTAGGTTGTTCCATGTTAACAGGATACAAAGACGCCGACACCGGGATTCTCTTGTAGAAGAGAAGGGGGCTAGTTTTGTTGCTTTGATTTCTTCAGAATTTGAGAAAATCCATGTGACTGCAAACCATCATTTAAGACAAAGTTTACTCTAAGTCTTTAAGATCAGAGCCATCACAGCTGTGACTGGTGAACCTTTCACTCTGGTGACCTCCATGTATTCTTCATGTTGCTGCCCCATTAGACAAGCTCAGCACTTAATTGCAGTGGCACAGTCTGGCACATGCAGCGAAAATGTGTTGCTGCAGTCAGCAGTCCACAAGGCTCATTTTCACATCCCTGTCTGTGCTTTACCGACAAAAAGAGAAAGGCTTCCTGTGGCGATACCTTTTACATTCTCTTGTCACTATAATTGATGAGAAAAATGCTACTGGTGATCATTAACAACTTAGACCACTTCTGACTGCAAGTGGCACTTTATTGAGAGGTTTCAACTCGTTTATCATCCACTGAGTCTTTTATTTTGGATTAATCTTCTTACCTCAATTAATGGTAATGAATTCAGGATTTTCTGCAAATGTGTCATTAATTTTGATATCAGTTAATGGTGCAAAAATAATAGCCACTAGACAAACAATCATAACAAAGATGAGAAGAAAAAATATATAAAATAATAAACTACCTATTTAACTTTTCAGAATAGGCTTCTATTAAAGTGGCAATGCACTGCACAAGCAATACTAAAAAAAATGTCACAACTATTCCTGAAGATTTTGAGTGTATCACAGCATTCTTTATTGAATGGAAGTACAGGCCCTTAATGACATTATAAACCCTGGCTTACCTTGGATGACAAGATTTTTGAATATCTGTGCTTTTATCAACGACTGCATGGGTACAGTTTTTTGAAAATCTGTAAAAGTATTACAATTGCAATACTCTATGAGGAGACAATTTTTTTTCTCTGCCATGAAAATTAAATGTGCTATAATCCTACCAACTACCTGAACCTCTACATAATTTTTTGTATTTAAATAGTGAGGTGTAGAAGTCAATTCAGCGAGTATCAATCAATAGATCGTAAAATGTGTCAAAACCCAGAGGTGAGGTTAAATCGGCTTAAAGTGTACCTTACTTTCCCAGAATATATAGGCTATTATAATGGTGGATGCTTATATTATACATGATGAAAGTTTCTAATAATAAGGTCAGCATATGTGCAAGTAATCCCTGAGAACTAGAAACTAAGGACTCAGGCTGCTCATATTTCAGGTGATTGTTTTCTACCATGGATCCATATGATATAGAGCAGGGATGTAACACAGGGTGCTGTGAGCACCACACCCCCACCCACTGTTTGCTATCCAATTAATCTGTTTGCAAGGGGGAGCCAATCCAAAAAAAAGCTACCTTAACAGTTTGGTGGTTGTACAAGGAGAGGGCTAAAAGGCCTTGTTTCAGACAGAGGATGTTCTGAGGATCAAATGGGTAACTGGAAATGTGAATGAGAAATGAGATGGCCTTCAGGAGATCAGTAATTCCATGTTAATCTATCCAGTATTTTCTGAGATATTTTACTCTGGACTAAGTGACAGACTACATGACCTTACAACCAAAATGCTCCTAGCAAGGCTAAAAAGTGATTATATTCACGAGTAAACGATGGTTAGTCATTTTCCTTCTGCTCTACAGACCCGTTGGACTGGGAGCAGAGTTGGACTCCAGCTTAGTGAATGGGGGGTGGGTGTTGGGATTCAGACTCTTTTAGCTGGCATAGTGAAACATGTTAGTTCCAGGGCTTCGGTGCTGTCTTCTGCTTTTACAGCCAGTGCAACACACAGGGCGATGTCAGGTCACACAGGCCACACACTTCTCTGAGACACTGAGTGGCTTCAAAGCAACACTGAATGAGCAGCTGAACATCACCCAGCCAAGTCCCTCTATGTGTCAGAGTGGAAGTAAATAAAATATGCAGTTTGGTTTTCTATTTTCCACTGGCAACAGGAGTATTAATCTTATTTTTTGATGTATAAACTGTAGTTGTTGCAGCATGATTAATATTTCATTTCAGATAACAGCTGTGTTGGGTTTGTTTTGCTGGACAGCTTCTACAATCGGGGTTAACCCTCTGAGGTCTAAGTATATATATAAAAAAAAAACCTAACCTATGTACCTAAAAGTTAAAGTATCCTCTCCCCTTTTTCAAGTTTTATTGCTTCATTACACCTGAGTAAACACTGGGGATGTAAAACTATGAAGTCTGAACCAACATAGAGCTTCCACAATTCTTGACATAAAAGGCATATTATGTCCCAAACACCCAGCATGCTAACTTACATGCACTTACATGCATGCCATGCACTTACATCTTTTCAGACTGAACAGTAATGATGGTGCCCCACAAACATTATATGCTCACTTTAAAAGCTATCGCTACATTAGCTTAAGTAAGATAACGTTCACCTTTATGAGATTTTTGTGTGGAGCACTGCCTAAAGAGATGCACCAGCTGCGATCCCCAAACAAGACGAACATTTTGACTTGTCCACTTTGAATTCTGTGTCCCGATCCAGATGTTTGTCTTTGAGCTGGCTAGATAACCTTGAGGCCTTTCCTCTTTTAGTTTGACACCATTTGCATACTATTTTTTGGTCAATAGATTCAAACAGAAAATGCACATCTGCAATTGCCACCGCCACTATCTTCAGCACCAACTGCATCTGTGGTACCTGTAGTATCTATGGCACCATAGAAAAACAAGTACTGTGAGATTTCTCATAACATTCATAGAGGACACAACTATTCCACCTGAAATTAAGGAAGGCAACTATACAGTGGTTCATTATGGTTACATTTTTTATTGTGCTACAAAAGTGGGACCAGTGTAGTAATCTCCAATAAGAGGAAATACATTTAGAATTATTAACTGATTATTAGGAAATTGCTTGATACATGTTTTAATATTTCAAAGTAACCACTGTTTTTTTCAGTAGTTTTTCAATCTAAGTATTTAATTAATCTGTCATTATTATGAAGCTTATGTGTTAAGTAAATAATGAAGGTCTGTAATGACTCATCTGCCTGCATTCCTGGCTGTTCAGGCTGCTAGTCTATTATTTACATCACTTCCACTTTCCCACGCTGTCAAACTCAATTCTGTCGTCATCACTCTGACCCAGTCATTTTCTTGCCCACCTTCTGCAAGCCAATCAGCCTCTGTTCTGTGTGATTTAAATCTCAGTGCTCTTCTGTCATTCTGCCTTTTAGACTCATTTGTGCAATCCACCTCCTCTGTGTCTTCACCTCAGCCTGGTCAGTCAGAGCCCCATCCAAGCCTCCATCTTCATCTTCACCACCACCTAGACTCCTGGCGTCCTGTACTAATTCCTATCATTGCTGGGACTCCGTTCTGCTGTGATGGGTCAATAAATCATGTTCAGTTTTTGCAGTTGATCTCTCCTTATTGAAATACAGTTAGATTAAGAAGAAAACTCCACTCTTTGAAGAAGCTCTCAAACATTTTAAACAAGCAACTCATACATGACACTTGTCAATTAGATAGTTACGTGAACACAACTGCATGCTCCTAGCCAACTGATTGCCAATTAGCTGGTGAATGATCAAGTAACTGAGAAGCATGAATGAAGCAGCTGATGCCAACACAACCTGAGTGTTCTATTTAATGCTATGCTCCATTTAAACCTGAATATTCACTATTAAGATTGGCAAAGATATCCAAAGGAGTACGAATTGTGCACAAAATAACTCAAAAATCATTTGAAAAACATTCCAAAAAGGTAATTCAAAGTGCACTACAAACTTCTTCAAAATACCACAGAGGCTACTTTGCATTTCAGAGGCAAATGTTCTGAGAGGCAGAGGACTGCTGAGCTCACAAGCCAAAGCTTGAGCACATGCAGGGTTTCCAACAATGCAGCAGGAACTCCAGCTGTGAGAACAAAAATGCACCTTGCAAGCGGACAGACAGATTTCAGCAGGCATAACCTAAACCAGAGCAAAGTCAATTGTATAAAGCGGTTAAATCTATTTTGAGGAGATGAGTTTTATTACATGTGATTGTAAGTTAGTTTCCTCTGAAAGTAACACCTCTCACTGCTTAGAGTCATGGGCCAAGTCTTCCTGCAGAGGGGTAAAGTTTGCTTTCCAATTTTGTCTTATTTTGTTTATTCTCTTGTAAGTGAGCCGTTGCAAGATAGTCAAATGGGCCAAGAAATAGCTTATATATTGAATTGACTTCCTCTGTGGTTTTGTAATCCATAATCAATCGAAAATTTAGAGATAGGATGCCCAAAATATTTTCCACCACACACTTATTGGTAGTATATGTGGGAAAATATCAAACATCATTATTATTTCAGCAGGATTCCTTCAGCCTTTTTTTGGTCATTTGCTGCAAAGTAGTTGGCCTGATTCTGTCTGTATTCTTAATGAAGCTCCTAGCAGATCACCTGGAGCATGACATGTGAGATTTAGTGCCATGTTAAGTCAAATGGCATTGTTCTCATATGGGCAAATAAATCAAATGGAATAAAAAAAAAAAAAAACCCACTTCAGACATGTAATGTGCAAACACTGTAAACCCCCTGCTGTGAGTGATTTGTTGTCAAGATTACAAATCTTTCGCAGTCTTTCCTTACAACAGCAACTAAGAGAGTGAGGCATAAGAGCAGAAACCTCTACATCGCTTCAGTATAAGCCAAGGTACCACTGACAATGAGAGCACTAATCTGTTGAAATTTTATTATGACAAATGTCAAATCTTAGTGGCAGTTCATACGTTTTCTTTGGATACTTCTTCAGCAGAGCATCATCAAGCAGATACAAAAATTATTCAATTGGCCAATCATGTGGTAGCAGCGGAATGCATAAAATTGGAAGCTTCAGTTTATTTTCCTATCAAATATCTAAATGGTGACTTTTGCAGCGGCATAACTGACGAGACAAGGTGGTCTGAGTATTTCGGGAAATGCATATGTCCTGGGATTTTCAGTTTCCTCAGAATGGTGCAAAAAAATCAAGTAAGTCATCAGTGTGTGTCAGTTCTAAGGGAACAGATTTGTTGATGACAGAGGTCATGGGAGAGAAGCCAGATGCTTCCGGCATGATGATTCACCATGTCACAAAGCAAATACAGTATTTTCTCAAAACTGATTTCATGAACATGACAATGAGTTCAGTGGCCTCTGCAGTCACCACATGGTAATCCATCTGAACACCTTTGGCTGTGCAGCTGACAAATCTTCAGAAATTATGTGATACAAACCTGTCAACATGGACTATAATGTTAAAATAATGTTTTAACTAACTTCTGTTGAGTATCTCTTTGTCTATCATATCTTGATAGCTCTGGCTCATGATATATTGGCCTGCTTATCAAAATATGTTGCTAGAAAATTGGATTTTTAAGTGCAGTATTTTACATTGATTTCAATGGTTTGTATCTCATGGGACCCATAATTCAGTAGATAATTATGTCTTCAGAAAAAAAATAATGAACTCTGAGATGCTAGGAATATAATTTAACAGAGCTATATACATTTGAAAATGCCAAAGAAGTACATTTGACCCTTTGGTGGTCAAATACACCAAACAAACAACAGCAACAAATGGATGCCCTACCCACTACTATGGTGTTACTAATAAAGTAGTAAGACACACCATCTGCACTGGCAAAAGTAGACTCTATACCAAACGGCAATATTAGAGTAATTTAAAATAGTATTGCTTATATTAATTTCCTATTTTAAACCCCAGCAGGGTCTTTCCTGTCAGTAAAACTGGACATGGTTCTCACCAAGGTAATCACTGAAATCTTGGTGACAAGGCTACAAAGACACTGAAAGGAGCAAGAGCAGCCAGAAGAACATGAAGTTTTTCAAAATGTTGAAAATGAAGGCAACAGTAAAACTACCACCATAACTTTCCAATGTAAACATTCATAACAATTTGAAGACTGGCCACTTCATCTAACTCACTTAGTTTCCCTCTGCAGCAAGGAATTATTAGTCACAGTTTGGGAACACTTACTTTCGGTTTTTGCCTCCAAATGTTAGCTTCTTTAAGTCCTATTGTTTCCAGAGCTCAGCAAATCCCTTGGTGAATCCAATGTCACCATAACTAACAGAAACTGTGCAGAAAATAAAACAAGATTCAAGCTGTGATAAACTGTAATTTTGCAGAATTAATGTGTGAATCCCCCCCCCACACACACACACCTCCCTGGCAATTTGGTGTGCGATCCTGACAGGAGCAGATCACAAGCGCTCTGCCAACCCCTGCTCATGCGCTTTAATACAAGCTGTCCTGATCGATCATAGTAGCCAATTAAATGCTGCGCTTGATCTCCATGTGAGGACAAACATTTAGCATTTGATAATGGGGAGCAGCAGCAAGTGGAGGAGTGACTGGGGAATAGCTTGTTAAAACTCTCTTCAGGACATGACCACACCTGGCTGCTGCTGCTTGAAAAATGTAGACGGTGAAATTAGTATGCAAAGCCTTTGTCCACTGAACATGGTGTTTGCAGCCTGTGACAAACAGCAATGAACTGAGCACGGTCTTATCAACTGCACAGAAACTAGGAATGATCACAACAGTCTGCTGTGATGGAAAGTGGAGTGAAACTACTGCAAAGGGGAGAGAGGCTTAGAGCTGCTAGGCATTGTTTTTTGTGTGTGCTGTTTGTATATGCACACATTTTCTATTCTCAAATTATTCTCAAAATTGCCCCCATGACAGTAAAACATCTACACTAGTTATATACCAAACAATATGTTTATTTACCATATTTATGACTAGCTGCAAGTTTTAGGTAAAATATTAACTAAAAGCTAGAAGAAATTAGACAGCAGATGCTGCATCAGTGCTGCACACAAATTTGGTTGCTGTAGGAAGAGGCTGTAATCTTAGAGAGCATGACATATAGGATGCATACCTCTGATGCATACCTTCAATAAAAGACAATTGAAATGACAATAAGATTTACTTCATTCCTTCTAATAGGTACAGAGATTGATGTAAGTCTCAAAGAGAGAAGCAATCTTTTGAAATCCAATTATGTAAAGCGGGGCAGGTCTCCCTTTCACAGTCTAAGATCAATTGCACAGTGGAGAAAACGAGATATGATCCACAACATGAAGGTCTCTGTTGCTAAGACAGTGAACAGGTTGAAGGAGTCTGTTTTTTACAGCCAAGCAGAGCAAAGACAATGAATAGATCCAGCAGTTATCAAATGAGTGCTTATACCCTATAAGCTTAAACAGCACAGTCAGTGACCTTGTGGTTGTCAATGAAGAAAGAAAATGTTTGGAAAAAGAAAACGTTTAAACGTGTCATTTCTTGCTTGTCTAAAACAGAGCAATAAAGAGTATTTTTGTCCCACTCTCTGTGACAGTCCATAGTGCTAAACTCCACACAGGTTTTTTATTAAAGTACATGCAACTGTAGCAGTCACTGTTTTCTCTCGCCTGTCAAAGCCTGTTGAACAATTTGAGGTTTCACACCAAGCCCAATTAGTTTGGTGGCAGGACTTAGTGGAATGGAACAGCCGTGATGCAGAACAAGAACCAAAGTATTTTCTGGTAAAAAGGAAAGTCAATCAAACTCATGTCGCATGGTGTCAGGAAAGAAGTGAAAAAAGGTTGATTCACACTGCTGCTTCACAATAGTGTTACTCCCGGCACTTTATTGCTAAATGCTCTCTTTCTTTGTAGCCTGCTGGTGATTTAAGCAGTAATATGACAATAAGAACATGTTTGTTATTTAATATGAGGAAAGCACAGGTGACATTAGCACTGCTACTGTTTGTAACCAGGGTTATTGTTAGTCGCCTGAACATTGATAATGTAATACTGCTAAAATAACCTTATTCCAATTTTCTGTTGATGTCACCAGGCATGTAAATGTATAAGCGATTGTTGTTGTGTCCAAATAAGAGAAAACCTACATGAACTGAAGTACCAAACTCAATCTTGATTGAAAAGTTGCAAATTTTGGCATTTGGGATAACCTAGTTATCCCATACAGTCAAACAGTAGACAAGTAAGTACGTTCTTTTTTTTACAACTTCACAGTGAAACCAGGGTTTCCACTAGAAAAGCTGTTAACCCTGGCAGCCAGGCAACCAGGGTTGAATTAACATTGCACTCAATTATTGTGATGCTACCAACCTGCTATAACAGTAATTGTGAGGCACAGATGTGTGTTGGCCCAGGTGGATCTCTGCACACATAGTGGGTGACAAGAAAGAAAGAGAGATAGCAGGGAGTTTATTTTGACAGCTTAGACCAGTGAAGGAGCACAGATTCACAGTTAATGTCATTCACAAAACAGATGATCCTGCATACAACATCCAAAGGTAAAACAGTATTAAGGTTTAACATCTACCCAGTTCTTTATGCCCTTTTTTAATGACTATATACTTTTATAGCTGTTTTTATATTTGTAAAACGGCTAACTGTAACAGTATATTAGTACAGTTGCAACTTTTGTATTTTAAAAAAATCCCTAGTGATTAAGCAGTAAGTCACCTTTGGCCATGCTCCCTGCTGAGTTTGTAATATACCACCAGAAACCATGTGGAAGTACTGCATTCTCAAGACGAATAGATTAAGAGCTCATAATTATAAGAAAAGGTCAATGTGTTTATCAATCACTGCTATACTTAAGAGGATAGGTGCAATTTTGATATCTGATTTAATCTAACAATTATGACTTTATAGCTTATTAATACTAGTACATGCCCATGCTACAGTATTGTTTGGTCTGTTCATGATGTTGCACATGAAATGAGAATAATGCAATGTTTTTACATAGTTTCTAGGTGCATAAATGCCAAAAAAAATGATAATTTCAGCCCATTGGTAGGTGGTTGCTATGGAATGTGATAACATTATAACCTTTTATATATTATAACTATGTCATGCATAACTGCGGTTTGGTGGATATAAATTAGATACTGTTGTTGGAAAATAAAAATTATAAAGTGCTATATACAGTGTCATATGCAGGTTTGTTGCTAGGCAACATGATGACGTCATAGTATATGATAGTATACCTATGGTACTGTATAGGTAAGAATCTTCGGGGGCCCAATATGTACCTGTGTGTGTTCATTGGTTGCTCAACTCTGGATTGTGTAGGAGAAACAAACAACACAGACACACACACAGATTTTGTGTATTAAAATAAGATTAGTTTTTGTTCTTTCAGAATTTAGGACAATGTAAATGGTAAATTGATGGGTATTTATAAAACACTTTTCTAGTATTACTGACCACGCAAAGCACTTTACTTTCATGCCCTTACTTATTCGAACAAATGTAAAGGTTTGTGAGGAGATGGCAGAGGGGTGTACTAAAAAGCGAGATTACTGGGTTAGTGAACTATGTTGAATTTAAAGTCACAGTTTTCTGTGTCACAAAAGGGGCTTTTTTTTTTTAACCTGGTTAAATCACCATGGTAACTTATGCTGAACACATAACCTGGTCAGGAGTAGCGCCACGTGTTCACTGATTCTTTTATTCGCTGCATGTTTTAATTGCAATAGAGATTCTATGCTCAGCAAATATATTTTATATGTGCAGCTTCTTAAACTGTTCCTTACTAATATAACGAATGAAGCCGAGCCGTAAAGTTACACCAGCGCAAACTGTGCATCGCATTCTCACTGGAATGTGCATGTTCATGTGTTCATTTGGTGAAAAATGTACAAATGTTTTTATACTTGATTCTAATCTGCTGCTAAGTCTCTTGCATTCTGATATTGCAGCTACTAGAACACATAACACATACCAAGAGTACTTATTTAATCAGTAAAATTAATTTAACTTTGATCAACCAACAAACTAACAAAGAAAGTGATTTCCACGTTTCCTTTATTAGGCTATTGGACAGTAACCTTTAATGTTTAAATATATCCACTTTAAAGTTTCAGAGCTGTAATAAGCAGCTGTCACATTAGAAATAAACAGCAACACCAAGAGTGCACTCAATGTTAAAATATTGAACTTGAATTAAAATGTTTCTTTTACTGCTCTGTGCTAAATCCCAAGATTAACAATTTTCTGCAGCATTAATCTCTTGTCTTATTTGCAACAGTTTTGCATTTTACTGTTAGATTTTTCATGTTCTTTATAGATTTTTATCACTTTTATAATCATAATTCATAATGATTATTTTAGGAAGAAAAGTCTTATAAGGCATGAAATTCCCCTTTTTTTGTGGGTGTGCAGAGTCTGAAGCAGAAAGCCTGGTTAAACAGAGAAAGTTAAGAACCACCATTGTGATACCCGTTATCTCTGATGGGGTTTTGAGTTTTGTCGAGCCTGCTAATGCAAAGAAAGCCTGGCTGTGTTGAGCTTCCTTTGTAGTATACCCCTCAGGTATAATGTTGTCATTATATGGTGAGTTGCTGTTAGCTGTATATTGGGCATGTTTTATTTTAGCCTATATTTGTTTACATTTTGGAAATCTTTGTACACCAAATTAGTTAGTAACAGTTTGATATTGTTGTCTCTTGCGATTACTTTTATACCAAAGGAAGCTTAAACAACTCAAGTTCTGAAGCATTCAGAGCAGGGTAAACCACACAAACAAGTACCACTGGATAGAGAGGCAAAGTTATTCACTTATTCACTTATTCATTTATGACATCTGAGCTGTCATAAATGTGAGCTGTCTATTTTATTAGCTTCTGTAACTTATACTGTCTTTCACATTTATTAGTCATTTTAAAAAATTAAATATGCAAGTACTACAATAAATTTAAATCTCTGAGATTTTAGCAATGGTAATCACTTTACGAATGAAAAACTACAACTACAACTCTCATAAAACAAATGGCAAGCCAGTAACCAGAAACTTATGGTGGAGTTCTCATCATTTCAAATAATTATATTGATAAAATTCAGATTCCAATCTTCTAAAGTCATTTCCAACTTTTTAGTTGAGACCTCTGTTGTGTAAAAACCCTCCACGGACATCTGTTCTGCTTTTAATACAAACCACAGTGCCCCAAGTTGCTCAAGTATTCATCCATTCTGTTGAACTATTGTCATGTAGTCTGCAATTATGATTTTTTTTTAAAAAAAACGTGCTTAATAGATGTAGCTAAAAATGTAAATGCTGAGTGAACATTTGGCTTTATTTGTTTGTTTGTTTGTTTGTTTGTTTTTTATCATGTGAAGCAACTCATACCACCAAGAAATTGTCTATATGGCATTATTTTATTTTATTGTATTTTAGTCGTATTTGTTTCATTAGTACACCAGCACAAATATGCAAAAAATGAAAATTCTGCCACTGGCATCAGTCCTGAATCTAATTTGATAATCTACATGTTGTTTGAAAACACAAATTCTCACTGTGCATATGGTGCAAGCTGTTCTAAGATACTAAAGACCAAAGGTTTCTTACTTTTATTGTCTTCTAGCTCATACTTGTTTGATCACTTTATGATGTGCATCATGACTTTTTTTATGCTTCCAAGCTTTTTTCCAAATTTTCTTTTGTTTGTTTGTTTTTTAGTAAAAGAGAGGATTTATTTTATGAGGTGAATGAGACACACAAAGCCTATAATTAAAAAAATAATATTGTTTAGGGACTTTTGCACTGTTTTCTTCTTTAATTTCAGCATTGAACACTAATGTCACTGGAGGACTTCAAAACTTTACGACTTGGATCAGAGTTTCAGGTAACTGGAGTTAATCCCAGCATGAACTGGGTAGGTCTGTCAATCAACACAGTTTTACTGAGATGTAATTTTCTTTTTTTCTGTGAAATCCAGTTTAGACTTTTGATAGCTGCCTGAATCTTTAAAAGTTAGACACAGACCTAACATTCTTCACTTGGAAGATTGAAAAATAAGCTTTACATAGACAATATAACATAATTTTAGGCAATATGTTAAAGAAGATGGAAGGAGATTTAGAAAAAACATTTTTTAAGCAATCAGTGGATATAGCCTCCCCTGGAAATTATCCTGTTCTTTCAACACAGCGTGTGAGGGTTTTTTTAAAAAGAGACACAGATTGTTTGTAAGTCCATTACTAGTCCAGACCTGTAATTTGATGTGGTAGCACTGAGATGTCAGTGACCTTTGCTGCATGCCAGCTTGTTTAAACAATTCAATTCACTGTTATTTATATAGCACCAGATCACAACAACAGTCACCTCAAATTGCTTTAAGGTACAGACCCTACAATAATACAGAAAAATCCCAAATATCAGATGACCCCCTATGAGCAAACACTTGGCAACAGTGGGAAGGAAAAACTCCCTTTTAACAGGAAGAAATCTCCGGCAGAACCAGGCTCAGGGAGGGGCAGCCATCTGCCACGACCGGTTGGGAGTGAGGGGAGGAAGACAGGACAAAAGACACACTGTGGAGGAGAGCCAGAGATTAATAATAACTCATGATTAAATGCAGAGTGGTATATAAACACATAGAGACTGAACAGAGGTGAGAGAAGGAGAAATACTCAGTGCATCATGGGAAACCCCCAGCAGCCTAAGCCTAAGCATAACTAAGGGAGTATTCAGGGTCACCTGATCCAGCCCTAACTATAAGCTTTATCAAAAAGGAAAGTTTTAAGCCTAATCTTAACAGTAGAGAGGGTGTCTGTCTCCCGAATTCAAACTTTTTTTTTTCATGGATAGATACAGCTGGGTATCATCTGCATAGCAATGAAAATGTATGCTATGCCTTCTAATGATACTGCCTAATGGAAGCATGTATAATGTAAACAGAATTGGTCCCAGCACAGAACCCTGTGGAACTCCATAATTAACCTTAGTGTGTGAAGAAGACTCCCCATTTACATGAACAAATTGGAGTCTATTAGATAGATATGATTCAAACCACTGCAGCACAGTACCTTTAATACCTACGACATGCTCTAAACTCTGTAATAAAATATTATGATCAACAGTATCAAACACTGCACTGAGGTCTAGTAGGACAAGCACAGAGATGAGTCCATAAGAAGATCATTTGTAACCTTCACTAATGCTGTTTCTGTACTGTGATGAGTTCTGAAATCTGACTGAAACTCTTCAAATAAACCATTCCTCTGCAGATGATCAGTTAGCTGTTTTACAACTACTCTTTTAAGAATTTTTGATATAAAAGGAAGGTTGGAGATTGGCCTATAATT
>VUQS01061146.1:0-10517 GCA_015108495.1 Heterochromis multidens
ATGTGATTGTAGCACCTGATAAACCTGGTGGTGTTTTAGCAGTGGCTGGTCTTGTTAGTGACATCAACAGACTAGAGAAATCTCTTTCTGAAACTATTAACAAGATTGCGAAAAAGGTTCATAGGGAGAAATCAAGTAAAACTGAAGAGATCAAAGTGTCACCATCAATTTTTCACCTCCTGTGTCAAGATGGTCTTAAGGACAAGCTTCTACTTGTGTATCCAGAGCTCAAAATGTCACCAGAGAGTCCTAATCTGAAAATAACTGGCTTAGAGGAAGAAATTATTGCAGCAATCAAAGTTATATTAGATTCAGTTCTTGCATTAAAACGACAGAATCTAGAAGTAGATAACTATGTGCTTGAACTGTTGAAGGATGAGCAACAAGAGGAGCTTACAGATGCTCTCCTCACATTTCATCGAATAAATGCAGCACTTGACATCAGTGGAAACAGGGTGCAGCTCCTTGCGGTTTCTGACAAAGATCTGTCTCATGCTCAGGACCATCTGACACAGCTGCTAACATCTCAGTACATTAATGTTGAAGACTGTAATGTCCTGAAGAAGCCAGAGTGGCAGCACCTGGTCAGTCAGTTAGAGCATGCTAACAGGAAGCCATGCAGAACTCGAATCAACACCACTGCTCAACAAGTCGTGGTGTCTGGCTACAAGGACAGTGTCATAAAAGTTAACCATCAACTTGGTGACTTCTTAACACAGAATGCTCACATTGAAGAAGCTGTTGTGGTCAAAGCTAATGCCATCATTGAATACTTGAAACTTTTCAACACATCTTGGGTGGAGAAAGTGAAAGACAAGGTGAGAGTGTCTTACAGAAATGAGGCCATCTGTCTGAGTGGTTCCAGAGTGAATGTGACACATTGCAAGACTGTGGTTGGAGGTGCAGTTTCTTCTGTAGTTTTTGACAGTCTCAATGTCTGCAAGCCAGGAGTGAAGAAGCTCTTCCAGGAAAATGAAAGTGTGTTTTTTTCTGCAATCAAAAATAAAACTGGTTGCCTGGTCCAACTAGCTGATAAGATTGGTGGTGGACAAGACAACTTGGCCCTTAAACAAGTACCAACACTTTTATATCAACTTAAGACACCCGAAGGAGTAGAAATTGCAGTTTGCAAGGCAGATATGTGCAGTTACCCAGTGCAGGTGGTTGTCAATCCATCTACTCAAGACTTGAAACACAGTGCTGGTCTTGCATTAGCACTTTTGAAGGCTGCTGGCCATCAGTTACAGGATGAATGTGACAAACTAATAAAAATAATGGGGATACTGAAGCCAGGAGACTGTGTCATAACTGGTGCAGGAGGACAGCTTTGCTGCAAAAAAGTCATCCATGCGGTGGGACCCAAGTTTGAAAAAAATAAACCTCAAAACGCTTCGGCTCAGTTGAAAAAAGCTGTTAAAGAAAGCTTAGAACTCACTGAAATTCTTGGGTGTGTTTCAGTAGCTCTTCCTTCTATTGGCAGAGGCCAAGGCTGCTTTCCCCCGAAGCAGTGTGAACTCACCATTGTCAAGGCAGTGAAAGAGTATTGTGACAAGAAGTGTGATGGCATCACCTTGCAGAAGATCCATTTGGTGAACAATGATGACAATGCTGTTCAGGATATGGTGGCTGCTGTCAGACAGGAGTTTGGTAATCACGGTGTCACTCATTCTCAACAAACTCCTCTTCCCAAAGCTCCCAAGCCATCAATTTTGCAGCCTACTGGATCTGACTCGTGTCATATGCAGACCAAAGAAGGTCTGGAAATCCTTCTTACAACGGGAAATATAGAGGCTGCCACGGTAATTTGGATTTTTGTTATACTTCATTAAGACCAAATACCTACTTTAAGAGGGAACTTTTACTACAGAGAAATCCCACTTTACCAGAGTATTTAGCATTAACTACTGACCCTATCCTCTAGCTATAAACAATCTTTATTAGTGAATTAATTTATAGGCTTGACTGTTTCTACTTTTGATTTTTTTTTTTTAAATATTCTGGTGGACTGCTAAACACATGACTGATAACTGTTTAACACTAACTGTTTTTTAGACGGAGGTGGTCGTGAATACTGTGTCTTCAGACCTTGACCTGGACAAAGGTACAGTTTCAAAAGCCATCTTACGTGCAGCTGGACCCAAACTTCAGCAGTCAGTAAATGCACAGGGTGCTAGAGGAAATTTTGGTGAGGTCATTGTTACTGAGGGCTGCCAGCTAAACAGCAAAAAAGTCTTTCATGTAATTGCACCTATGTGGGATAATGGCCAAGGCACAGCTGAAAAAGTAATGTATTACATCATGTATAGTACATGGATATTACTGAAATTAAATATCATTATCATTATTATTATCATTAAATAGTATTTATTGTGTTGCCTTACAGTGTTTGCAAGGAATCTTTAACGATTGTTTGGAAATGGCAGAAAATAATAAACTAACCTCCATATCCTTGCCAGCCATTGGCACTGGAAACCTGGGTTTCCCGAGAGATCTTGTAGCCTCTTTGATGTTGGATAAAATCTTAGAGTTTAGCAAAAAGAAACACCCCAAGCACCTGAAGAGGGTTGTGATTGTACTTTACCTATCAGATACACAGTGTATTCAGGTAAGAAAACTTGTTTTTTTCTGTTTTTGTTCCTGGGTAATGATAGTAACACAAACAGTACTATGCAAAAATCTTGAGCCACCCCATTGACATGATGGACATGGTCAGCAACAATATTCAGGTAGGCTGTGGTGTTCAAATGATACTCAGTTCATATTAAGAGGCCCAAAGTGTGCCATGAAAACATCCGCCACACAATTAAACCTCCAGCGGCCTGAACTGCTGATACAAGGCAGGATGGATCCATGCTTTCATGTCAGCCTGACCCTACCATACGAATGTCACAGCAGAAATCGAGACCCATCAGACCAGGCAAAATGTTTCCAATCTTTCTGCTGTCCAATTTTGGTGAATATGTGCAGTTGAGTAAATTTACAAATACATAGAGCATTTGACCTGAACTGCTCAGGAGTTTGGACTTTTTCTCTTTTGTTTTATTATATTATATTTGTTCTTCTATGAGAATATAAGTTTTTAGCTGTTATCCTATTAGTTCTGTTATTGCAGTAGTTGTCCACAAGTGCTCAAGTCCCTGTAATACAGACACATCATGCTTTTCCACTGTTGCTGCATTCTTACTGTTGTTCAGTGCAGTGCAGATAATCCGTAGTATTGTTATTTCATCATCTGTCGCTTGCTTCAATAGTAAACACATATACATGGTGCCCAGCGGGGTATACAATGAATGAAGTTCAACATAGCCAGGGTTTCTTTTACTTAGTTGGGCTGACAAAACCTAAAACGCCAGCTGGGGATAATGGGTATGTCAGTTGGCAGATCAAAGTGAAATTAATTTTATTGATTGAATAGATATTGTTGATATGTGTTCTGTGTTCTAGTAGCTGCAATTCCAGCAGTGTAAAAGAGACTTAGCAGGAGATTAGAATAAGTATAAAAGCATTTATATGTTTTCTGCATCGCTAAAGTAATACATGCACATTCCTGTGACAATACAGCGCTTCATTCAGTGGTTTTATTAAGGTATGGCTTAACAATTTTCACATATAAAACATATTCCCCAGCAGAATATCTATATTAGACTTAAAACATGCAGTAAATAAAAGAATCAGTGAAAATTTGGTGTTTACAGCCAGTTTTAAACTGAAACTCTGAACATAACCTGCTCTGCTATGTTCAGCATAAGTAACCGCAGGGATTTAGCGAGGTAAAAAGAGAGCCATTTTTGTGATACAGAAAACTCTGATTTTAAGCTCAACATAGCTCTTTAACTCATTAATCTCCCTTTGTATTACACCCCTCTGGTCCTGTGGCTGCAAAGCAAGCCCAAATCATTATCAAATCATTATTGACAGCTGGTATGAGCTGTTTGTGCTGACATGCTGTGTTTGGTTTTTGCCAAACGTGGAACCGTGCATTATGGCCAAACAACTCCACTTTGGTCTCATCTGTCTAAAGGACATTGTTCCAGACATCCTGTGGTTTTTTTTCACATGCAACTTTGCAAACCTAAGCTGTGCTGCCATGTTCTTTTTAGAGAGAAGCGATTTTCTCCTGGCAACACTTCAAATAAACTAGACTTGTTCAGTCTCTTTCTAATTGTGCTTTAACATTTAACATGCGAACTGAGCCCTGTAGAGTCTGAGATGTAGCTTTTGGATTTATTTTGCAACTTCTCTGAGCACTGCATGGTTTGACCTTGGGGTGAATTTGGTGGGACGTCCACTGCTGGAAAAATTGTAGTATTGTGTTAACACACACCTGAATGCTCCAGACTAGCAAAGTGCCAAAACCTCTGCTTTTACAGAGGTTCTCACACTTGCTGATGAACAGGTAATCAAGTGTGTTTGATTAGCAGCACCTAGCTAATACTTACCCTCTTAATTCCTATGGAAGCAGTAAGTGTGTACTTGTGAAAAACACAAATATGTTTGTCCTGGTCATAAAACTAAATTGGAGAGAATAATATATATTTTCTCTACCTTTGAGGCATGACTAATAAGTAAAAAAATACACTCATCACCCAAACAAAATTGTGTTACATAGTGTAATTTAATCAAAAATGCTACTAAAAGAACTAACACCAAAACCACAGTCAAAGGGTCCATTTCAGTGACTCAAATATACACTCACCAGTCGAAAAGGGTCCAAAAAAAGAGAAAATATCCAGTGAGCAGCAGTTCTCTGGGTGAAAATGCCTTGTTGATGCAAGAGGTCAGAGGGGAATGGCCAGTCTGCTTCCAGCTGATAGGACGGCAACAATAACTCAACTACTTGTTACAACCAAGAAGCAAAAATCATCTCTGAATGCATACATTGAACCTTGAAGCAGATAAGTTACAGCTACAGAAGATCACACTGCGTGCCACTCCCATCAGCTAAGAACCGGAAGCTTCAATTTCCGCTGCAATATTCAGATGGTATGTTCAGGATTTGATTTAAAAAACATGAAAGCATGGATCCATCCTGCCTTTTATCAACGGTTCAGGCTGCTGCTCGTGGTGTAATGATAATGGGGAATATGCTCTTTTTTTGGCCCCTTAGTACCAATCGAGCATTTTTTAAATGTCACAAACTACCTGAGTATTGTTACTGACCATGTCCATCCCTTTTGCAACCACAGCATGCTCATCTTCTGATGGCTGCTTCCAGCAGGATAATGCACCATGTCACACAAAGCTCAAATAATCTCAAACTGGTTTCTTGAACATGAGGGTGAGTTCACTGTACTCAGATGGCCTCCACACTCACTAGATTTCAATCCAATATAGCACCTTTGGGATGTGGTGGAATGGGACACCTTAAGGTGTACCTAATAAAGTGTCAGTGTAGACTGTACATAAAAAATAGATTATACTACTGCATTCACAAAGTAAAGCTATTTCTTAAGTAGCCTAAACTTGGATTTTAATCAAGAACATGGGGAACATCTGATTACAAAAAGAAGTCTAGTTGCTTATATGTCTATAGTAAAATAGCCTTTGACTCCCAGTCAAGGACTCCCAAACCTTTAAATGAGTTAAGAAATAGCAATTAAGATCAAAACTATTTTTGCACCAGGCTATTAACATGCTTGGGCCTACTGCAAAATTAGGCATATTAACACAGTGTCTTTGGAGAGTGACTCACACCTAAAGCTAGTCTCAATTGGCCTTTCAGGAAATTGAATTGCACTTCTCTGTGGACTTTGTTTTTAAACCCTGCAGGTTGCTGCTTGGTATGTTGTATTATTTAACTTCTGCTTTGGTTTAGTATTTGTGATTGTTTCAATAGAAGAACTCGGATTCTTTTTGCAGGCTTTCAGTGATGAATTTGCGAAGTTTTCCTTTGCCTCAGGTGATTCAAGTTCTACAAAAAGTCAAGGTACACAACACTGTTTTATGTGCAATTACAATGTAATGCTAGAAAAATCTCCAATGATTCCATTACCAAAACACAGTGTAATACAACCTGCACATTTCCAATAAGCTAATAATATATAGTCTATTTGCTAGTCAGCTAGCTGATAATTTTACCAACACTAACATTATCACTTAAGTTTGAAGAGAAAGCTTTTGTGGGCTTTAGCTGTTCCTTTTTTTAATTGTTCAAACCAGGAGGCCCCTTCTCTAAGCTCATCTCGACCTCAGACATGCATGAGACTAAAATGGGAAATGTGACTATACAGGTAGTCGCAGGAGACATAACCAAGGAGACCACTGATATCATTGTCAACTCCTCCAATGAAAGCTTTTCCCTTAAGTCAGGTAAATCATAGAAAAAAGTGGAATATTCAAGTTGTGAAAAATATTTATTGTTACATGTCATTCTGTCGCCATTACTGCATAGTGGACACAGCAATCAACAGACTATTCGGCATCTTTAAAGTATTAAATTACACAAAAGGTTAATCCACCTACATTAATCAAGACCTTTAATTTATGTTTATGTGTATATTTTTTTCACCTCATCCAGGAGTCTCTAAAGCTATTCTAGAAGCAGCTGGTAAGGCTGTTGAAGTGGAATGCCGCAACCTTGGTAAGAAACCACTTTAACTTAAGGATGTTATGACACTGTAACTCACAGTTGACACCAGCTACAGTATAACAGTTTTGTTTTTTTCAACAATACAATGGAAGCTGACTTAATATTAAGTCCAATTTTGTAGTCATAGCCCAAGATTGTCAAGAAAGGAAGTATGGTCTAAATAAATATGTTCGTGGTCATTAAGTTTAAAAAGCATTCAGATCCACTATCTCCACATATAGGTGCCAAGTCCAATCCAGGCATGATAATGACACAGCCAGGTAACCTAAAGTGTAAGAAGATCATCCACCTGTCTGGACAGCTCGACCCAGTAAAAATCAACAAAATTGTGAAAGATGCGCTTCAGATGTGTGTGAAAACCTCCTATACCTCTGTATCATTTCCTGCTATTGGCACAGGTGAGATTTATGGAGGTGAGATTTGCTCCTGTTTGGAGTCAGGTTTGCACCTTGACCTTTCTCAAGAAAGACAAAACCTAGTTTAAACTAAATTTCGGGAATCTCATGGGTAAGAATTTTTAATATATAGTTTAAAAAAAATTGTAATCTTTAAAAAAAAAAAAAAACTTGGAGACTTGCCGTACCACTAGAGGGAGCCCACGTACCACCAGTGGTATGCGTACCACAGTTCGAGAATTGCTGTTCTAAGGCCTTAGGTGTGGACAGCTTGTTGTACTTCTTAGGCACCCCTTTCTTCACCACACTTTTCTGCAGTTCTGATAGTTGGTGTGGACACCCAAGTTTGTGAACACGATAACTCGAAAACGAGGCGACGTAGGAATTTCAAATTGATACCATAGGTGCCTCTGACAATGACTTTAGGTCAGAGATCGAGTTTTCTGAAAATCTTGCGCCCACAATAACTCAAGAAAGATGTCACCTAGGATTTTCACATTCATACCATAGGTGCATCTACTAAAAATCTCAGGTGAGTTTGAATCCCGGTGACCTTGAGATCAGGGTCAAGGTCAGAGGTCAAGTTTTCTGAAAATCTTGTGAACATGATATCTCGAGAAGATGTCACCTAGGACTATCAAATTGATAGCATAGATGCATCTACTAAAATTCTCCGATGAGTTCGAATCCCAGTGACCTTGACCTCAAGGTCAACTTTGACCTTGCCTTGACAGAGATCAAATTCTCTGAAAATCTTATGAATGCAGCAACTCAAGAAAGAAGTCACCTACAATTTTCAAAATTTATACCATAGGTGCATCTACTAGGGGGCTGAGGGGTAGCACTGGTGGGCGCCAGTACTTTTAAATGATGATTTCATTTATTAAGCGAAGATTTCACAGGGAGAATGCAGGGAATGTTGTGTAATAGATGACCGGGGAGTGCTTCTAGGCTGGCACTCCAGGGAAATGGAAGAGCTTTGGAGCTCTCCATATTCTCAAATTCATTTCCCTAAGTTGGTGTGTAGAGTTCCTTAACCAACATTGTAGTACTAGGAGGATCTATGGGAGCAGTTGTAATAGGAGATACAGCTTATGTGGAGCTAAAAGTTCTACATCAACTTCCTATGATCCTTTTGCAGTGGATACACTAGCAAATACTCCTTTCCACCAGCTTCTCAATCAAAAAATGCTTCTCTTTCTTTGTACTTAAGGGTGCTTGCACATTAATGAAGAAAACTGCCAGAAATGACAAACAACAAAAATACCTGCCTACTTTCTTCATAAACATAACATACAAAGTTTCCCACTCCCCAGAAAGGATCACAGCAGAATTGCAGTCCAAACTGAATTGTTTATGTATCGTTTAAGGTAGAGGGCATCAGGGTGGGCATGGTCGAAATAAGTAAAATATCCAAAAGTTGGTTTTAGGATATTACACCTCTGTAAAATTAGCTAAAACATTTTGATAGAGTTGAACTTGTGATACAGTGAAATGTGGATCATTCAATAAACTGTGAGAATCATTAGGTTTGCAAGTAGCTACTCAGTGAAAAAAAAAATCCATAAAAATACAGTGTACCATTTTAAAAATGAGGGAATTTTCTCTGTTAATTGTTTTATGGATGTTTTTCTGTATTTTTTAACCACACATTGAATTTTACCATGGAAACATCCTTAAAAAAAATAATGTAACCAGTATATTTTTATTTTTTTTAACTGATTTTTTTTACAGTGTATGTTTTAGTAAGCTACTTGATTAGCTAATATAGACTCTGTAACAACTAAGTAGACACAAGGTGCAAAAATCAAAAATAATCGTCTGACATCTAGTAGGCCAATACAACTCCTGACTATCAGATTGCATAAATACTGCACCTGCTTCCGTGTGACTTGCATCCACCTGCAGAAAGGCCTTGATGTTCTGGAAAGCTTACTGATAAAACATGAGACCACACATATTTAGCATGTGCTCTTAATAAATCAGTAGTGGAGTTACTTGGACCATGCCAACTTTCTTAAAATGATAATAATAGTAATATAATGTTTTTTAGGTCAAGGTGATGTAAAAGCAAGACTGGTGGCAGATGCCATGTTGGATGCAGTGATTGATGTGTTGAGCCAAAATACCTCCAGTCCCCTGACCACAATCCGCATAGTTATTTTCCAGAAACATATGCTAAAAGACTTCCACAGCAGCATGCAACACAGGGAAACAACTGATCCTGATCCTAAGAATAAAGGAAAGGTGACCCGGGGAGGCATTGGCTCCAAAGTCAAAGGTAAATATGTCGAAGAAATTAATTTTGGTTTCATGTTCTAGCTCCAATCAGTTTTAAATCTTAAAATTCTAATGTTTTTAAAATTTGTTCTTTCAGCATTCTTTATTGGTGGAAATACTGAAAACCCAAAGACAGAAAAAGATCTTGTCATTGAAAGACAGAACCTGGATGCCACTTGCTTCCACATTTGTGGTGACACACAGGCTAATGTAAATTTAGCCAAGAAACTGTTACATGACCATATATCTCAGGAACCTCAGACCATCATAATTGAAGACAACGCCATCCTGGCATTCTCTGATGCAGATCGCCAGAAAATTGTTGACATGCAGAAGACCATGGGCATAAGCATAAAGATAGAAAGCAGTAAACCCAAAGCCACAATCACTATTGAAGGACTCAGCGAGAATGTGCTTAAAGCTAACTCACAGATCAGTAAGATGCTAAGCAGAGATCAGGATGTTCCTGAGCACTGGGAACCCACGCCAGCCAACACCATATGTCAGGCTTTTACAGTAAAGGCCAAGACATCAGAATATGATGAAATCCTGAAGCTGTTCAAGGCCTCATGCAATCAAACTGTTACAAAGGTAGCAATAAAAATATGGTCTTTTAATTTCTTATTTATCACTCAGATTACTTGAGTTTTTGGTGAAATGGATCATCAGTAGCTGATATTGACTAATTATCTCCAGATATATTCATGATTTAAATCAAATTTGTTTAAAATATTTTCCATAGAAAAGAGTTTTAGGGTAATAAATTGTCCAAAACAGAATACACAAAAATGTACTTGAAATGTATTTAATGTATTTAAAATGTATTTTCCTGCAGCTGTTCAAGGCCTCATGTAATCGAACTGTTATGAAGGTAGCATTAAACATTCTCTTTCATTTACACTTTTAATCATTTTTTTAAGTCTGTTTCATAGAAAAGCCTATAAAGGTAATTAACAAGAACCTACTACAGAATGCACAAAAATGCACTTTTCTTCTTCTCAGATTGAGAGGATCCAGAACCCTGGACTGTGGAAGAGTCTACAGATCAAGAAGCGTGACATGGAGGTGAGAAATGGTCATCAGAATAACGAGAGACGTCTTTTCCATGGCACCTGCGAATTAACTGTGCCAATTATTAATGACCGTGGCTTCAACAGGAGCTATGCAGGAAAAAATGGTGAGATGTTTGTGGACTTTTTTTTTTTTTTTTTGCTTTTGGCAGAGAGCTAATACTAGAGACATGGCAGTAACTT
>VUQS01061150.1:5378-15740 GCA_015108495.1 Heterochromis multidens
CTGACAGTATTTTCTGATTCATGAAGTGATAAAGAGCGATATCAGACATCACCTCTGTAAAAAAAAAAAACAAAAAAAAAAACCCTTTGACTTTAATAGTATGTGCATCTAGATAGACAATCCTTCATTTGTACATGAAATTTCTGAAACCTTGTAATACAAAAAAAAATTGTCATGATGTAAGTAATCAACTGTGAAAGTTTCCTGTCAGTATCAGTTAGTTCCACGTCCCCAGAAACCCCCTAATTTACCCTTTAATAATAAAAAAGAGGTTTATGACACACTGTGTAAATATAATCTGATGTAATGACAGCTTTAGTGAACCTACTGCGGCACAGCAATACTGCACCTGCATAAAGCTGGGAAACATTAACTAACATCAGAAATCACAAAGTGCTGGTCATACCAGACCAAGCAAGGCTGTAGCAGCAGACCTCTGAATGTTTAGACTTAGAAAAGGTGAATGTTATTGCCTCTTCATTCAACTTTTTATCTTAATCAGAGGTTACAAAGCTTCACTTGTTCACAACACTAAAATATAATAAGTTGACTTGCCTTAAATAATTCCGCAAATTCATTGCCTCAGAAAAAGTAAGTCAACTTAATCTGGTGAGTTAGAATAACTTGCAATATCTTAATTTACTAACTTACTGTATACTGTGCCAAAGTAAGTGAGCTCAGTTTAATTTGAAATGAAATACGCTTGTAAGACACATGTACCTTAATTTAGCTGGTATAAAAGTGGATCCACTCAGGAACTGTGTTTATGGAAGGCTGTTTATTTATTTTTAGAAAGTTGAGTATATTTGCGCACGATATTAAATGATTTTGTGTCAGGAGACTGGGATTTAATTTTCTTTGTCCCATATACTGCTTTAGTTATGCACATGCTAAACTTTAATACTGTTTTTGGTCCATGCTTAGAAAAATCAAGGACTATGAACTGAGAAAAAAAAAAGATGTGGTCCAAAGGTACAAAAACCTCAATGTATGAAAGTAAAATTCAGAAACTTGTAAAACAAAAAAATGTTTTTAAAACTATTTAATATAAGTAAGTGAAATTCATTCAGAGTGTAGGACACAGAGTTTTGGGATGTGGTGTGAACTTTTCGTCATTGTGTCTGCCTTGACTTCTCCCTCCACCTATCGTCCTGGCTTCTGGGAAACCATCAAATTTGCCTGGATTCAATACGTCAGCATCCTCCTCATCTTCCTCTGGGTCTTTGAACGCATCCAGAGATTTGTTTTCCACAACCAGGTTCTAACAACTGTCCCCATACCTGTGGGTAAAACCCACATGTCATGATGCAATGGAGGTGCTTTGACCTCCTTATGTAGCCTGCCTGCATGCTTTTTTCATGTTCCTCTTTGAACTTTCTGTCGCTGTTGCCTCCTGTGTGTTAACTAAAGTTTACACTTAATCTTGATGGGTTCAGACAGCGGTAAGAATCGACACATCATCATCCAAAACAGCAACAGATTAGAAACTAGTTTTAACTAGCCTGCAGTTAGCTCAGCCAGCTTGGTGTTGTAGCTGTAAAATTAGCTTCATGTTTTCATACTGAAAAATGTACTTATCAATACATTTTAGTAAGTTAGTCATATTTAGAGTCACTGTAAACAAACCTGCTTTGGTGATCTAAAACTGATTCCAAACACATTCACGCAGCTTCTTTTTTATAATAATATACAAACACACAAAAAAACAAGTACCAGCACATTAGAACTCTTGAATTCATTCATTTTTGTCACACTGTGTTAAATTATAAAACTGCTTCAATATTTGCTAAAAATCAGGCAGGAGGTGATCAGTCTAGATAACCCCCTCCACTGTTGCATGCAGGAACTTAAAAGACAAACGTTGTGGCTGAATGGTTGGAATCATTCAAGGTTCCTTCTTTTGTCCAGAGACGACAAGGCATGTAGCATACCGACTGACCTACACTAGCACAACTGTTGAGTTTCAGGAAA
The DNA here is from genome assembly GCA_015108495.1 of Heterochromis multidens. Taxonomy (NCBI): domain Eukaryota; kingdom Metazoa; phylum Chordata; class Actinopteri; order Cichliformes; family Cichlidae; genus Heterochromis; species Heterochromis multidens. The sequence goes on from VUQS01061150.1 coordinate 7,350, forward strand.
TAAACAGCACCGCCAGACATCAAAACTCTACCAGCTTCCACTGTATGATAAACCATACTGAAGCTGTAAGACACAGTGGCCGCAGATGTTGTGTTATCTTGAACGTCTGAGTGTGTGGCACTGTTAAATACAAAGTGTATGTTGTGGTTATGGCAGGTTAGAGCTTTTTTCTGAGAATACTCAGGAGTTTCTGTATGAAGCTAATCCTGTGTGGGAAGTGATGTCTTGAACATTTCCAGTTTTTTTTTCTTTTTATTTAAAACCAGAGGAGCAAAGGAAGAATACTTTCTGTATTCTCAGAATTTTCAAATACAATTTCTGAGTTTATATAATTCATACTTCAGCCTTTGTCTGAAAATGTTTCTATGCGGGCCCACTTCTAATGGAACTACATAGTTCTTGCTCTGAAAAGTAGATTCTTCTCTTTGTACTGCTGTTTCCTAGCAATTGGAATTTCTCTGAAATATGAATTGATTTTCTATATTTTTGCTATTTTTATGTTTATACTACATTGTGACTGTAATTGGAGGAATCAGTTTTTTGTATTGTGGTGTAATGGATAATAAACATTTTTTACAGTTTAACAGTGTGTATCTGCTTTAACCGTAACACATATATATTTTTTTTTTTCAAATTTATCTAAGAAATGAAAATTGAAATCTTTTTTGAAAAAGTATTCAGACTTTTTTGAGGTACTCCAAATTTTGATAGCTCAGGACAAAGGTACAAAGCCAAATCAAAGTTTTGCCAGGAGTTCAGCGGTCCAGTTGGTCCACCAATCATGCAAATTAAATGAGCAAGAATATCCTTGGACTGGGAAGTGACCAAACAGTAACTACAAAGGGGTTCCATTCATGACTTAAGTGTCCACCACTGGGTTTGCAAAACTTTTAAGGGCTTCAGTTTTCTGCAGAGATGGCTACTTTTAATACTGATCAGTTATGGCCCAACATTCATGAAGTGGGTTTAACATTTCTCTCTGATTAGCTCACAACTGTAGATTCCAAGTTTGTCAGAACAGCAGACACTCTTCATCACCTGCTAACACCATCCTTACAGAGAAGCATGGTGGTGCTGGCAGCATCATTATAGGATGACTTTTTAGCATTAGAGACATGAAGACTAGCCAGAACCTAGGGACGGATGAATGCAGCAGGATGATGGTAAGGACAGTTTTATTTATTGTTACGGGTCACTCTATCACTGCTTGTATTTGTGGGTGTGGTTTTAGGTGTTCTTCCTTGATTACAGATGTAGGACACCTGTGAAGTATATGGGCTGGGCCTGTCTAAGTGGCCTGTTCCTCAGCTCTCTGGGCCTTCTTTGCTGCCTAGCCCTCACACTGGACCCCTTATTGTTTGCACGATTTTGTTCATAAATTATGTTTGTTGGAAACTAAACTGGCTGTAATTCTAAATCACAACAATAGTAATCTGGGTGAAGACCCAACAGTCCAATGATCCACTGGACTTCACAAGAGTGGTGAGAGAAAACTCTTTAACAGGAAGAAACCTCCAGCAGAACCAAGCTGAGGGAGGGAAGCCAACTGTGCTGGTGAGACCAGTAACCACAGATCATGAATGTGCAGTGCTGGAGTCAGAGACACCTGCAGGAAGGCAGAGAGTGAGAGAGGACAGAGAAGACACAAGGTTAATCATGAGAATAATGGTATGCAATGGTTAACCTGTCATCAGTACAGTTAAGCAAAGCAAACAGCTGACACAGCTCTGGACTGGCTGCTGGCTCTGTCAATGTCTTTGAGTGGTCCAGCCAAAACCCAGACTAAAATTCAAGATTAGGATGAGAGTCTTCTTCTTTGTCTGTTCTGTGAATGAAGAAGCATGCCTGGTAGTAACAAAAACCAGCTTCTCATTTAATATTTCCCGTTGGAAACAGAGGAGATTAGCAGTTGATGGTGTATCACACCCGCTCTTTAAGCTTGGGTACTTTTTGGAGGAGAAGGAGGAGCAGTGTGTGTTGCTGGTTGGCCTGAATAACATGTTGTGCACTGTCCAAGCTACACTGTTTTTTCCTTTTTTACCCATTTAGGGCTTTTCACAAACACCAGATGTTTTTATCCAGTGTGCACACAACATGGACAGCTAGCAGACTGTGAGGAGATATTTGCTGAATTTGACAAAAAGTGTATTGGCTTAGAATGACTGACTCTACTTTCAATCCAGTCAGATGTTTTCCAAATGGTATTACATGGTGGATCAAAATCTGACAATACTTTTCTGCGTTCATAATTCCATCAATTTTGACAAGATCACCACTGGCTGAAAAGCAGCCCCAAACCATGACAGAGCCTCCACTGTGTTTTACATATGGCTGAACACTCACTGTGGTACCTCTCTCCTGACCTACATATTAACAATTTGAATCAAAGAGATTCAAATAAAGACCACTTTAATCAGTACAAGAAAGTCTGGCTCCTTGGAAGTAAAATATAAAGAAATGAGGGGTTATTCAAGATTTTTGCACAGTACTGTACCTTTCATCACACACTGCTAGCAGGGAACATCTAACCATAAACAGACTGATCTGCTTTTGACTGACTGACTTTGGGAGGAGAGCCTGCAGTACTGCAGAGACAAGAATCATGTTTTTTACTTTCACTGTCTTCCTCCTTCTGACTCATGCTCCCAGGAGACCGTTTTTAGTGTGTGAAGGTTATTCTTCTGTGTGTTTATATGTGTGTAGTTCTGGACCAGTACCACTGTATTAGCTCATTTAAACCCCTCAGTCAAACAGTTTGGGCCGGGCGAGACAGTTTAGTAACACCCTATTAGCTCAGTGACTTCACCTCAGAACATTTATGTTTTAACCATTCTGTGGACACCCTCCGTTGTATTCTTTATATGCATATATTCATAAATGATTTGCTCACTTCCTGTTGATATCATTATCTCCAACATAAACACATTGCATTCACATATACAAGAAAAAAAGGTCACATCCTAAGCCTATATTTGTTTAATGTTACATATTAGTCAATTAAGTACATTATTAAAAGCAATTTTCTTTGCTATGGCACATCTGCTGTGCATCACTGAATTGCTTTTAATTTGTTCAGACTAATATATGAGAATTTAACTCTACAAAACTGAACCACATACTTTTTGATTGGTCTGTACCACACAAGCCATGTTATTTGTCATTAAAAAATGCTCCAAAATACACTAACACCACAATTCAGGGACTGGAATATTATACCTGCCAATCAAAGTAGCCACATTCCTAACTTAAAGCCTTAAAAAATTAAAATGGATGATTTATCTGACTAGGATGCCTCCTAGGGAAGGTCTTTTGGGCATGTCCTACTGGGAGGATGCCCCTGGAGAAAGTAGCTTAAGAGAGGGAGGTCTGGGCATCTCTGCTTAGACTGCTGTCCCTGTAACCCAAGGCCAGATCATTTGTGTATCATTTTTTAATTTTCTTTCATATTTTTTCTGTTATATTTGCTTAATTGCTTTTATTCTTTTATTAGTATTTATTCATTATGTTGACAATGTGTGACTTTCTATGCAATGTTTTCTTCTGTCTTATATAACTGAAGTGGTGGAGAAAACTGCCAAGATGGTGCTTGGTGTATCCTCTGGACAGAAGTAAGACAAGGAGACTTGGTGGTGGAATGAGGAAATACAGGAAAATATTCAAAGAAAGAGGTTAGCAAAGAAAAAGTGGGTTAGTCAGGGAGATGAAGAAAGTAGACAGGCGCACTGGGAGGCTAGGTATACAGCAAAGAGAGAGGTGGCAAAGGAAAAGGCTTATAGTGAGTTGCATGTGAGGCTAAACAATAAGGAAGGAGAAAAAGACTATTGATTAGCTATGCAGAGATATCAAGCTGGAAAGGATGTGCAGCAGGTTAGGGTGATTAAGGATAGAGATGGAAATGTACTAACAAGTGATAAGAGTGTGCTGAGAAGATGGAAGGTGTACTTTGAGGAGCTGATGAATGTAGAAAATGAGAGAGCGAGGAGGATGGATGGAGAACAGTTAGTGAATCAGAAAGTGCAGAGAATTAGTAAGGAGGAAGTGAGGGCAGCTATGAAGAGGGTGACAAATGAAAAGGCAGTTGGTCCACATCAAATACCTGTGGAGATGTCTAGGAGAGAGCGCCGTGGACTTTTTTAACCAGATTGTTTAACACAATCCTGGAGAGTGAGAGGATACCTGAGGAACGGTGAAGAAATTCAATTTCAAGAACAAGGGTAATGTGCAAAACTGTAGTAACTACAGAGGACTACAGCTAATTAGTCATACCATGAAGATATGGAAAAGAGTTGTTGAAGCTAGGCTGAGAAGAGAGGTGACGATCAGTGAGAAGCAGTATGTCTTCATGCCAAGAAAGCCTGGAAAGGTGGGGGTATGTTCTGGAGAGGAGAGGAATGAAAATCAGGAGAAGCAAGAATACATGTGTGTGAATGAGAAGGAGGCAAGTGTAACAGTGAAGCTGCAAGGAGAGAGGTAGTGAGGATAGATGAGTTTAAATACTTGGGGTCGACCATCCACAGCAATAGAGAGTGCACAAGAGAGGTAAAGAAGAGAGCCACCCTTAAATGGAGCAACTGGAAGAAGAAGAAATTGTCTTCTGTCTTAACTTTTCTTTAATTTTGTCTTATCTTGTTTTTGTCCCTAATGTCTGGGTTTCTGCTTGAATTTAGTATTCTGTTTTTGCTTTCATAAAAGGTGCTACATAAATAAAGTTATTATTGTGATCAAATTAATAACTGTACATCAATGTTTGTGCAACCCTGATATAAAATAATCTGGCTCCATCACTGGTGATGCTGTGTGATTTAATTGTGGGAGTATGTACAGAATTCTGTGGAAATCTGACCAACAGACTTCACATAACAGGGTTTTAGCTCATGTGTGTTTTTGAGGAATACAGTGACAAAGTAACAAGGAGCCATATAACCAATAACAGTGCTGTCTCACTTTAGACTGGAAGTCTCCTGTTTGAATGACAGAGCACTCTTTTTTTTTTTTAACACCTTTCTGCAACTCATTTAACTTATTCCACATCAATGCCCTTTGGCAAAGTCCCTCTCCACCCCCTCCACTCCTCTGTCTCCTCTGTCTCCATCCAGCTCTTACTGGTCACCAAAGAGCTTTGCTTTTGGCTGCAGAGATCAGGAGAGCAGGATATGAGTCTGGGTCTTACAGGAAACAGATGCATCCTTTTTTTTTCCTCCTCTTTTTTCAGTGCTGCATTACTTTTCTCTGGGTGAATCTTGTGACCAAACTTACTCTCAAGTTCCAGTTTATTTTGCTCTGGAGAGGTAAACTCACACATAAACATGTAAATGTTAAATTTCTAATCTTAGACCCTGACAAATTTCCCAAAACAATTTCAGCAGAACACTCACAGCAATTTAAAGTTTTGTCTTAATAAATGAAAACTAAACTGGAATGTTATCATCAAAAGTGGGACAATTTTTCCATATTTTTTATGTTATTACAGTTTATTGCCAGAGCAACAAAATAAGAACATCTGCTTTACTAATCTTCCACTTATCCAATTCAGTGTTACAGGGGAGGAAGACACTATGAGTATTTGTATTATTGTAGGGTCTTTACCTTACAATATAAAGCGCCTTGAGGCAACTTTTGTTGTGATTTGGCGCTATATAAATAAAATTGAATTGAATCGAATTGAATTGAATTGAATATGACAGCTGGGATAGCGTGAGAGGCAGATGACAGGTCACCAGTGTGTCGCAGAGCTTACAAAGAGAGACAGACAACCATTCACAGCTAAGATCAGTTTAGAGTAACCAACTGACCTAACCACATGCATGTCTTTGGGAGGAAGCCAGAGAACCTGGAAAGAACCCAAGCAAGCACAGGGGGAACAACACACAGAAAGGTCCCAGCCCGGATTCAAACCCAGAAAGAACATTTCTGTCACAAGGTAGAAGCTGCAATCAGTTTTTGGCAAAGTGACTTTTATATATCCTTTATTTATGAAGGTAAAACTCTCATTGACATCAAAAATGTTGTTTTCAAGAGAGATCTGTCCAAGAGGGCAGCAGAAATTGCAATAAATATAAAATAACAGTTATATAAAGGCCGACCACGGTGACGGAGACCTTCGAGTGGCTTGGCTGGAGGCCTACAACAGTGACGAAGGAAGCCCTCAGGAGGCTGACATCTGCGACAGAGACCCTCAGGTGGCTTGGCTGGAGGCCCACGTCGGTAGCGAAGGAAGCCCTCTGGAGGCTGATGATGGCGACGGAGACCCTCGGGTGGCTTCTTGGCTGGAGGCCGATGTCCATGGCAAAGGAAGCCCTCTGGATGCCAACATCAGCGACGATGTGACGTGTCTGGTGGCTTGGCGGGAGGCCGTCAACGACCCTTGGACACAGGTGGAGTGGGACCCACGGGCTCCAATTCGGGCTCCGATTCAGGCTCCGGATGTGGAATGCATGGGTTCGGGCTCAGGTTCAGGTTCAGGTTTCCCCGGACCCCCGGGCTCAGGTTCAGGCTGCCTGGGACCCATGGGCTAAGGTTCAGGTTCAGGCTTCCCGGGACCCACGGGCTCATGTTCAGGTTGCCTGGGACCCTTGGGCAGAGCAGGATGCTGGGGCTGCGCAGGACACTCAGGCTTAGCAGGATGTTGGGGCTGCGCGGGGCACACAGCAGGCTCTGGTTGCTCCAGCTGGGGCTGTGCAGGGCACACAACTGGCTCTGGTTGCTCAGGCTGGGGCTGATGCTGTGACTTTGTTCGTGTTCATTTTTTTCTTGAAGGAATTCAGGAGACTTGCTGTATATTTTAAAAGATTTAATTAATTCAAGCAGTTGAAGATACAAGTTACAGCGCTGGACTCTCTTGTGAAAACGGGCAGTCCACTCACAAAAAAGATAAACCCAAAACTGGGTGCAACAGTTTTATAACACATCCAAAACAAAATATTATTTTGACTGTCTTTCGCTGGGAAGTGGCATGGTTGAGACCTGGCCTCTTTCGATTGGTTCTTTTCCCGTACTCCGCTCACATCTGACCTTGTCTTGCATCTGCTCCTTCCCTGTGAAAGAGATAAGGAAGAGAAAAACACCTCCCTGCCTATCCTTTACTATGTATCAGTATTAACTAGGAATTCCCAGCCTCTTATTTCTACTTATACTATCTAAGTCTAGAAAATTCTGTTCAGACTTCCCTGCTTTGCACAAATTTCACCTTGGCTTTAACTATTCGTGCTGTGTAAGCATGTTGCAGTTCCTTCCAAGCTCATGTGTTTTTACCTGTTCTTCATGAGGAGCGCCAACTCTTTATTAAGCACAATTGCAATGCATATAAAAGATCATCTACAAACTCAATTTAATTATTTTTATTTCTAACAAATCCCTCTTTTCACACCTGTCCAGGCGTGAACCACAAGAACATGTGTTTCTTTCAGCCTGTCCCTCCCACAGTCCACCATCTGGTGTGATACTCAGCCTTTCGGCCTTCCTCTCTTAACTGGATTGGAATTCTGTGCTCAAGTCAGTGCTAATCAGCTGTCACCCTCCTTCGGATAGTTGCTGGACCTGTACAGGCCATCAGCCTATCTCCTCAGGAGAGTGCACCGAAATAACACAGGCATTTTATCTTCTAAACTGATTTAATGTTTCATTTCACAACATTAGCATAACCAAGCAATAAGCAATAGACATGTACCCCTTTCTTCCTTTCCCAGTCCCTAGTGACCCCAAATTATCTCTCGCCCCTGTCCTGAATCCTCCTCTCCTGCCCACTCTTCCTCTCCTGATTCATCACTTACCCCAGCTAGCAATGGAATCTGATAGGGTGGTGGCGCATGTTCTTTATTCAGTGTCGTAGTTATCAACCTGTTAATCAGAGTCCTAAGACATGGAATTAGGCAGCATCCACAACAAGTCAATATGGCTGCAAATGTAGCTATTGATACCATTAACGATAAGATAATAGCGTTATACTTCCCAAATGTGTTAGTCAACCACTCACCCAAAGGATCCTCAATCCAAGAAAATTCTTTCATCTCATTTGATAGTGTTCGTAGTCCTTCCAATGCTCTGGTAACTGAGCCGTCCGGAGCTGTATTATTTGGGAATATATATACAACAAGCCAACCCAAACATTGAACACACCCCTCCTTTTTCTGCCAGGAGCATATCTAACGCCATCCTATTCTGAACTGTCATGAGTGACGTTGAAACCAACTGTTCTGACAGCCCTGCTATTGCATCTCTAGTCAGGTTTGCCAATCTCTGCACATTATAATGGACATAATTTATGCAGTCAACATTTTTATTTGGTGTTATCCAGAATAACATAGACTCAAACCCATTTGCTACTGGGTTAGCCAATTTATACTCGTCAGGAACTCCTCTTGGTATTCCTATTGCATCTATATAGGTTGGAGA
>VUQS01061155.1:0-11386 GCA_015108495.1 Heterochromis multidens
GTTCTTGGTGACTGTGGTCCCAACTGCCTTCAGATCATTAATAAGCTCCTTCCATGTAGTTTTGGGCTGATCCACCACCTTTCTCATGATCATCCTCACCCCATGAGGCAAGACCTTGCATGGACCTCCAGGGTGACTGATGTCAATCTTATATTTCTTCCATTTCTGAATAATCACACCAACAGTTGTCACCTTCTCATCAAGCTTCTTGCTGGTGGTCTTGTAGCCCATTCCAGCCTTGTGAAGGTCTACAATCTTGTCCCAGACACCCTTTGAAAGCTCTCTGGTCTTGCCCATGATTGTGGAGAGGTTGGAAAATAAGAAATTGATTCTGTGGACAGGTGTGTTTTATACACATAACGTGTTGAGATCAAGAGTATCTGTAATTGATTGATTGATTGTAATCTGTGTGCCAGATGGGCACACAGCCAATCTGTGGGAGCCAGAATTCTGGATGGGTTGTAGGGGATCCAGAATCTCCTGCTTCCAGATCCAGATCCAAATACTTATTTCACTCAATGACATGCAAATCAATTCATAACTTTTATATAATGTGTTTTTTCTGGATTTTTGGTTGATATTCTGTCTCTCTCCATTCAAATGAAACTACCATAAAAATTTGAAATTGTTCATTTCTTTGTAAGTGAGCAAACTTACAAATTCAGCAGGGGATCAAATAATTATTTCCCCCACTGTATCTCCAGAGGTTCTGAGAAACCAGCTGAATGGTAGGAATACGATCCAAGCCATCAATACATTTGCCCAACCGGTCATCAGATACCGAGCTGCAATAATAAACTGGCCACAGGAGGACATAGATGCCACTGATGTCAAGACACGAAAACTCCTCACAATGCATGGGGGTTTCCACCCGAAGTCCAGCACCCTGAGGCTCTACAAGCAGTAGAAAGAGGGAGGACGAGGATTAGTGAGTGTCAGAGCCACAATCCAGGACAAAACACAGAGCATCTGCAAATACATCAGGAAAATGCCCCCCCATAATGACCTGCTTCAAGAATGCCTCAGGCGGCCGAAGAAAGACGATGATGAGGAACAGGAGGAGGAACTGTCATGGACAACCAAGCCCCTGCATGGGATATACCATTGACAGATAAAGGAAGTGGCTGGCACCAAGAAATCCTAACAGTGGCTAGAAAAGGCCAGCTTAAAGGACAGCACAGAGGCTTTGGTCATGGCAGCATAAGAACAGGCCCTATACACCAGATCCATAGAGGCAAGAGTCTACCACAGCCAACAGGACCCAAGTTGCAGGCTGTGCAAAGGTGCCCGAAGATTATCCAACACATAGTAGAAGGATGTAAGATGCCAGCTGGGTCCGTGTACACTGAAAAGCACAACCAAATGGCTAAGATAGTGTACAGCAACATCTGTGCCACATATGGACTAGAAGTCCCCATCCTGATGGGAGACACCACCAAATGAAGTTTAGAACTGAAGAAGCCTTTTGGATGAAAGGTGAAATGCCTTCAAACAACTTAAAGAAGTCCAGTTGCCTTCTTTCAAACTCTTAGACTACCATGTCATGGATGACTGAGAACCTACACAGACATTCCTCATAAATATGATGCAGTACAGCAGCAATTAAACTCAGTTAATATAAAAAAATATTTTGGGCAGTTTTATGTACATATTGGCAGTTTTTGAATAGGTTTTGGGCTGAAAACCATTGGCAGTATTTGGAAACACTGAGTGAATTATCACTCCCTTAAGTGCATCCTGCTGTATAGTCATTTTTGTTCACTTATAGTTCAGTTTTTGACTGTATTGTGGTCCACAATTTACAAAATGAATATGATGTTCTATTCAGCAGGGCTTGAAACTAACAATTAAGACAATAAACTCAACACAGGAAAGTCAGTGATGTCGCAGATCATGTATACAGTATGATTGTTTTCCTATAGACTCCTTTATAACTGGACTTACTTTTGCAGCAGGAGCACAGGAGCAGCATGTTGCTGGACATTAGAAAAAATGTGGGTATTAGACTCTTCTTCACTGACTTCACTTTTTAGCAATGAAGACTTCAAACCTAATCCAAAATGTCAGTATTTTGCTTGAGTCAGTGCTTTTCTTTTTAGAATATGTAGGATATTTCTGAAAGATGATTTACCCAGTTTGGGGACAGGCTGTGTGTCCCAGAAGCAGTATGTGTGTTTCTTGGCCTGCTGCACAGTCTTTGGCAGACCTGGCTCCAAGGAGAAGAGGTGAAGGGCTCTCTGGATCTCCTGCTGCTTCTTCTCTGGCAAAGCATCCAGCTAGTACAGAACAGGACATGGAAAGGACAGGTCATTGTGCAAATATCCCACCTAAGAAAGCACAAGTTTGACTGTCACACAGAAAAAATCAGCTCGAGTACAAATGCACTGAAAAGTCTTTCCAATGGCCGAATACATTTATTTTGTGCATGGTACACAAACAAAACATATTTAATATCATAGTCAAACATGCACAAAGAAACAAACCAATGCAAACGGGTCTCTGGGCCCCTTTGGTCTCCAGGCATCGTCCCCCTTTTTCTTCTTTTTGCTCTTTTTAAGGCTGCCGCTCTTGTCATCTGCCAGCTTCTCGTCACTATAAGACATTTTTTATGCCCTAAAGTTCCCGTATATCCCTCTGTACTCAGTACTGAAATTTCAGATATTCAGTTAATGGAAAACAGAATTTATTGCTGTACTTACAGCTTTGACTCAGCCATCGTAAGCAAGTGTGACTCCTTTAAGCTGAGGGTGAACTGGTGGTGTTTTGTGGTTTTTCATGCCTTATCTCTGCAAGCAGTGAGGGGAGGAGAGCGGCTGCCTCAGTTACCCAACCCAGCTCCCACCCAGTGGATAGATAACTGAGAACAATACGGACAATTACATATGACTTCTCACGGTCTTCATATGTCAGACTGCTGCTAAATAGAGCCCTCTGGTAGATTAAAGCTTATAGGAGCTTGATCCAGGTAGCGGTTTTAATTGGTTGGGGCTGTCTAATTGCAGTGTTCCCATACGGGCGCCCATTTAAAATTCAGCACTTTTCCAGAACTTTATATCTCCTGTGGACTTAGCGGTCGTTGTGCGTGCTCAGCACAATGTAAGACAACACTGCTAATTTGACCATATAATCTTACTGGGGATTTTTCCTCCACACAAATAACATTTGAATTCAAATGTTATATTTAGGACTACATAATGACAAAGAAAAAAGAGACAAAATTAAAACATTTGCACAAAAAGTGTCCATGGCATGACATAATCTGAAATAAAATACACAAAGTAACATGGGTTTAAAAGGTGTTTAAAGTATTAGTGAATAATAAAAGCTCAGTATGATTAAAATACACTCACTGGCCACTTAATTAGGTACACCTGTTTAACTGCTGATTTACTCAAATATTTATCAGTCAAGCAAATGGCAGCAACTCAGTGCATTTAGGCATGCAGACATGATCACAATGGCCTTCTGAAGTTTAAACTGAGCATCACAGTGGGGAAGAAAGGTGATTTAAATTAATCCAGTAAGCGGCAGTTCTCTGGGTGAAAATGCCTTGCTGATGCCAGATGTCAGAGGAGAACGACCAGACTCTGTCAAGCTGATAGGAAGGCAGTTACTCAAATAACCACTTGTTACAACCAAGATATCCAGAAGAGCACCTCTGAACGCATAGCATGTCCTACCTTAAAGCAGACATTCGGATGGTACGGTCAGAATTTGGTGTAAACAACATAAAAGAATGGATCCATCCTGCCTTGTATCAGTGGTTCAGGCTGCAGCTGGTGGTATAAGGGTGCAGGGGATAATTTCTTGGCACACTTTGGAGCCCTTAGTATAATTTCAGCATTGTTTAGACCCCAAAATCTACTTGAGTATTGTTGCTGAGCATGTCCATCCCTTTATGACCACAGTGTACCCATCTTCTGATGGCTACTTCCAGCAGGATAAAGCACCATGTCACAAAGCTCAAATAACCTCAAATTTGTTTCTTCCACATGACAATGAGTTCACTGTACTCAAATTGCCTCCACAGTCAGCAGCTCTCAATCCAGCGGAACACCTTTGGGATGATGTGGAACAGGAGATTCACATCTTGGATGTGCAGCCGACAAATCTGCAGCAACTGTGTGATGCTATCATGTCAATATGGACCAAAATCTCTGAGGAATGTTTCCAGGATTTTGTTGAATTGATGCCATGAAGAATTCAGGCAGTTTTGAAGACAAATGGGATCCAAATCAGTACTAACAAGGTGTACCTAATTTTCACTTTATGATTATTGTGGCCAGAACAATTCCCAATACTGATATTATCACAACATCTATAATTTTTTTCAAAGGCTATTGTCAAATTCATCTAGAACTATGTGTTTTGTGTGTTGTGTTTCTTGGTCAAGACAAGACTTTACCGATGTATTTATGATATCCTACTGTCTGCATTATTGACACAATCTTGATATTTATTCTTTTAAATATCATAGTGATCATCAGCACACAGTTATCAAGACATCTGTACTCTGGATATAAGATAAGTAGAGATCAAAATATTAAGTTACTAATCGCTTTAATACAGGAAAGAAGCAGAGTTCTTTCTTTTTTCTTTGAAGAGAAGGGGAAGCTTAATTGTTTTGTCTGAGAGCAGAGAATGGAGTTTTAACTTCAGAAACAATTTATGTAATATGCCATTCTTATGTTTGACTTTTTAAATAAACAAAAGATCAAACAGTTACATAAAAATGTGGCTTTTGTTCATGTCGTAGTGCATGAACAATGCAGTCCATCAGCAGCTGCAGAGTTTTCAAATAGCTGTAATAGTCTTTATTATGCGGCTCTTTATGTAAAAACAGAGAGTGGCTGGAAAAACATTTTGTTATGTCTGAAAAGTATTCATAATTTTGGGACAACTTGCTTTTTTATTAAATAAAATACATGACTCAGAATCTAACTGCTCCAATAATCTCCCCGCTACAATAATTTTTGCAAAATCCCTTAGGGGGAATAACAGTTTGTTAACTGCAAAATGTGTTATCACACAAATATATTAAGTTCGATGCGTTTCCTGAATATTTGTGCACTCTAGTTTTAATTTTTTTGTTTAGTAACTCCCTACCCAACAGCTGATCACCAGTTACATTCAAACTAATCAGCTGTTTGGGCCACACTTTCTCCCCACTGCCACTTTTGCTAACAATAATAATAATAATAATAATGATAATAATAATTCTGACTTCTCTTGCATTGTGCGTGATAAATATTCTCCTCTGTATACCCCAGGGGGAGGTTTAGTGCAGTCCCTGTGGAGTCTGGTGCATACTGCTTGAATTCTTCTGGTTAGCATCCTCCTGAGTTCTGAGCTCAATTCATCTGTATAACGATTTGTGCTATAAATGGTCCAGTCCGCTTTGATCTGAGTGTTTTTAAGTGAAATATACATGTAAAATAGATGCAGCCTACATCTTTTTTTTAATTTAATTTGTGCAGCCTGGAGCTATTTTTGTCTGTACTTCTTGGTTCTGCTGTGCTGTTATCCTGCCACTCAAAGCTAAATGGCAACAGAAAGATGCGACTAACACCTGTCATCTTTCAGGGTGAGGCAGTGGAGTTAGCTCAGACACAACTTCTGATGTGACAACAAAGAGACAGAGGGCAAGAGTGGGCAGAGGAGCATGCTCCTCTTAAGTTGCAGGTGCTTTAACATAATGTAACACTCTACAGCTACAAATTACTCAAGGCCACTCCCAGCGCTGAGGCACCATAGCTTGGTAGGCAGGCAGAATTGCCAAACTGGTGACACAGCTGACTCAGCTGCCCAACCTGGAGGCACCAGTGGAAGCAGAGGAAGAAGAGTTGGTGACATTTCCAGCTGATAGGCACACAATACATTTCTAGTGAGCTGAAATAGCTTTTTAATACATTTTATATTTATGTTCACCTCCATATCTCCTTTTTGTTCTAGTTGTATCCCATTTCTGTTTTAAAGCTGAAAAGTTTCACCCAGAAGTCATTAAAATTTAATCTTCTAACTGAGTCATAGTCCTCTCAAGGTACTGAAGGAGTCTGCGGAATTTTTTTTTACCAGTTTTGTCAAGAATGGATAAGGTTCAATGAACTAATAAATTGAATGTGTCTGTGTTGACTGCTGTCATAAACAGACATCAAATGTACTGTGTACATTTGCCAGTGCATTTTCTTGTTCAAGATGAAGTGTTCAAAATCAGCAGGCGCTAGTCATCAGTGTTTGGTGACTAGCGCCTGCTGTTAAAATCTGCTGTATGAAGCCAGTATGAAAAGAACAAGATTTGCAGTAGATATAGCTGGAATGTTAAACTCCACAGCATCATATTCATGAAAGGGAATATTAGGAAACAACTTATGAGAAGGCCAAGCTCCTGTGGGACAGAACTGTCCTGCTTCCTATGTGTTACATTCTGCAATGTTTCTTTGATATTTTCTTTTTCGTGTATCTGATAAGAGATAAGCAACATAAATGTCTTCAATGTCACTGGTTGCTGTAGACCTATCCAAATGTTGCCCATCTTTGTTTGTTGTTGTATTTTATGTTTGGCAGAATAAAAGTACAGAGTAGCATTTTTTTTTCTGCCAATTTGGCAGAAAAGTAAGATAGGACCAAGTTACCTTTTGCCCAGAGTTTCAACAGGATTCCAAGAGAAGCTGGGAACATTGAATCCAAGTGGACCATGTTTTGCATCTCTATTGCTGTACAGAGTTGCAGCAGTAAGGTTGGTGCCTGCCATAGCGATAACCCTCGAACCAGATGGTGGACACCAGTGAAGGGAGTCATCAAGCTGAGAAAGGAGTCCTATCAAGCTTGGTTAACTTGCAGCGGATCAAGTGGAATAGAGCTTTGAAAACTTGGGAAAAAAAACTTGGGTGTGGGAGGAGTTTGGGACATGGAGCAAGGAGCATGGAGCAAGTCTTTCGGTTGGCCTCGAAGCAATTCTGGCAAACCGACAGCTGACTCAGAAAGGGGAAGCGGTGCTCTGCTCACACTGTTTATAGTGGGGATGCGGTGCTGTTGACTGCTCAGGATAAGGGTAGTGGAAGGAGTACTTCGAGGATCTCCTTAATTCCACTGGCATGCCCTCCTAGAGGAAACAGATTCTGGGGACAAAGGGGATGACTCATCCATCGTTGGGGATGAGGTCACTGAGGTCGTTGAGGTTGTGAGGCCCCTGGGGTGGATGAGATCCGCTCTGAGTTCCTCAAAGCTCTGCTGTGGGGCTGTTGTGGTTGATACACCTTTGCAACATTGCATGGAGGTCTGGGGTGGTGCCTCTGGATTGGCAGACTGTGGTGGTGGTTCCTTGCCTTTTTCAAGAAAAAAGACAGGTCAGACTTTTGGCTTCATCGAGCAGTGACCTTGCACTGGGGCGGTTTGCAGCCAAGTGTGAAGCAGCAGGAATAAGATTTAGCACCTCCAAGTTTGAGACCATGGTTGTCAGCCAGGAAAGGGTGCAGTAACCCATTCCAGTTCGGGGAGAAGTTACTGCTCTAAGTGGAAGTGTTTAACTTCCTGGGGTCTTTTTTACAAGTGAGGAGACATTGGAGCTGAAGACTGACAGACAAGTGAGGTGATGCTGGTGACCAGCATTGATCGTGGTGAAGAGAGAGCTGAGGGTGAAGGCAAAGATGTCGATTTTACAGTCGTTCAATGTTCCTACCCTCTATGTCCATGACCTCTGGGTAGTGACAGAAAGAATGAGGTCACAGACACAGGGAGCAGAAATGAGCTTCCTCTCAAGGGTGTCTGGGCTTGTCCTTAGAGAAAGGGTGAGGAGCTCAGTCATTTGGGGAGACTGGAGCCGCTGTTCCTCCACATTGAAAAGAGCCAATTGAGGTGGTTTGGCCATCTGACTAGGATACCTCCTTGGCACCTCCTAGGTGAGGTGTTTCAAGCATGTCCTAATGGGAGGAGACCCAAGACACTGTGGAGAGATTACATCTATCGGCTGGCTTGGGAACACCTCAGTGTCTCCACAGAAGAGCTGAGGAGGTGGCTGGAAGAGGGAGGTCTGGGTATCTCTGCTTAGACTGTTGTCCCTGTGACCCGAACCCAAATGAGTGGCAGAAAATGGGTGGAATTTTCCAGATATAGAATGGCAGATCTAGGCGAACATGACTGAGGAGGTATTCTGTTTCCAGTATTAGGTATATCATTTTACAAAATGACTTGATGTTTCTGTTTTTGCATCTAATTTCTGCATCACAATCCCTAAAAGAAAAATCTAAGCTTTATATTCACACCTCAGCCTCTAGATGGTGCAAAAATGCCTGCAGCCCATTTCGACTGTTAATGAACAAAATGCAAGAGTGGCAAGGTGTTGCTTTCTACTCAGGGGATATGAGGATAACCAGCTAAAGGTATGTTTGGCATTTGTGTGTACGTAAATGTGTGTGTCTGTGTTTGACATTGTTGGTGTTGGTACCTGCTGTACACACACACACACACACACACACACACACACACACATACAAACACACACACACACACACACACACACACACACACACAAAGTCAGAACCATTACTAATCTGTAAATAGATCTGTATTGCTGTGATCTCTCTGCCGAACAAGATCCTCCTCTCTTTGCCTCGCTTTCTCTTCTTCTTCCCCATCTCCCTCGTCTGTCTCAGAGTCTGTAACTCTGTTGTTTGCAAGTCTGGATGAATGAGCAACAATCTCTGCATCTCTCTTTCTCTCTGCTGACTCTTGTCTTTCAGTTTCTCTGACTCACTGTCTCTCAGATTTATTTTTCAGCTTGTTGTTCTGCCCTTGTCTCTCCCTCTCACTTATGCATTTCTTTATCTCAACTCAATTCTTCTTGGCAGCCATGCCTGTCAAATGAGTCATCACGATCTCCAGATATATAGTAGATATTTCTAAAAAGTGCACAGGAGTAATTAATCTATTAAACAACTGTTTATCTATTTGCATTCAGCCTAAATAATAACTGGACCGGTTCATCTTTGCTTTGTTATGTGTTTACTTGCCTCTTTCTTTCTTTCTTTCTTTCTTTCTTTCTTGAAGGAAATGTTTGGTTCCTTCATTGTCATTTTGACAAGATAAAGATACAGACGTGAAATAAATGGAAATTGTTGACTTTTTTAGACATATTTGGACAAGTAAACATTTGATCCTCTTTGAAACACTGCCTGCAGATAAGGTGGGAGGTGGTAATTATCTTTAAACAAAAATATCAATAGATGTAATACTTCTTTGTATGAAAAGCAAGTATTTTCTCAACTTCAGAAGCTGGTATGGCCCCCTTAAGGAAAAATAACTTGTTGTAGGCGTTTTGCATAATTGTCTACCAGTCTCTGAGATTTTTGATTATTTTTCCATGCCAAAATTCCCTGTGTTGCGAGATGTTTAAGGTTTTTCTTGCATACACTTGTCATTTTTGAGAGATTCATATCTGTTTTGTTATTTCTCTTGACTGGCCCAATCCATATAATGCTCTATTATGGTCATTACATATACAAAAAGAAAAAGGAAACATGTATAATCATATAAATTGATTCCTTGACTTTTTTCTATCACAAATGTATGACTTTAAAATCTCATAGAAAATTCACTTTTTTGTGAATTTATATCTTTAATCTCATAAATTCTGAGTTTTTTTTTCTTGGCTCTGTAATTATTATAATTTTTTTTTAAATAAATATAGCTCTAATACTGTGTTTTAAATCCACAACCTTCTATTTCTTCCTTTTGCTATGTATTTAGTGTCATCATTCTCTTGAAAGTTCCACTTCCATTTCAAATTCAACTTTTGGACAGATGGCCACACATTATCTTCAAATACTCTTTGATATGATGCAGAATAGAATATTTATAGTTGAATCAAGGACTGCAAGCTGCTGAGTCTCCAAGGCAGTGAAGTATCTCCAAACATTTCCACCACCAAGCTTTACACCTGGTATGAGGTTTGGATATTCCCCTTACAATAAAAGCTAGTATTTAGAGAAACGAGTGGAACATGGACAATTTCACCACACACAACTTATGCCCAATGTCATTATACAAAGCTATACAACAAAGTGTGAGCAGTTTATGTATCTAAAAGTGACAAATTGTAAATGTATCACCTGATTGTTGCTAAAAACTGATCTTGAGATATTCATAGTGTGTCAGGTTTTGTTGTTAATGTCACCTAGTCAGATTAGTGTAATGAAAAAGGTTATGGTGACCACTGATGTGCTTTGCTATCAACCAGTTTTTGCAACATTTGCCTGAAATGGCTTATACAAAGTTCCTGATACAGCATATAAGGGCATTTCACTTAAGTGATGACATAATCATTGTTTGGAAGTAGATTTAACTTGGTTTATGATAGGAAAATGTGACGGATTACAGTTAAAATACACTCTTTTATGAGGTTAAACACATATTACAAAGCTCTATTTTCTAGGCTTCCTGGATGCCGAGTTCATCTCCAACTCCAATTATAGCCTGCAAAGATAACCTTTCCTGCTGTTTTCTGGGGTAGGACAGTTGTACTTCTTACCCCTCTGCCGTAAAAGGCTGATGGGGTATTGTTGCCACCTGGGCAGGCGGCTGGGCAGCTGGCCAGGTGGCATGGACACCCAACTTTGTGAACACGATAACTCGAGAAAGACAAGACGTCACCTAGGACTTTCAAATTGATACCATAGGTGCATCTACTAGAAGGCTGAGGGGTAACACTGGAGGCTGCCAGTATTTTTGCCACTGAGGGGCATCAAACCAGTTGGTCAAACTCTACAAAAAGTGGTCTTAAGTAAAATATCCTCAAAGAGCGCAATTAATGGTTTTGCAGAATAGTCCAGCAACAGTTGTGTTCGCCTAGTGGATTATGGAAACAGTAAAACACTCTCACCTTATGACAATAGTATACTGTGTGAAAGGTGAGAGTGGAGTGAAAGGATTATGAAACAAACAAACAAACAAGCAAGCAAATAATTTTTACATGTACAGTACACACACACAAATGTTTTAGAACACCCCAATTTTCCCAGTTTTTTATTGAAAATTATGCAGTTTAATGTCTCATTGCACTCTGAAATGAAAGCATAGTACAAATAAGCAATTGGAGTTAAAAAAGAAAACATGGAATCAATTTATAGGCCAAAATGTATTCTAAACTTTTGACTCATCAAAGTAGCCACCTTTGGCAGATATAACAGCTGAACACACTCATGGCATTCTTTCTACAATCGAAATCAAATATTCTTCAGAAAGTTCTTCCCATATCTGTTGCAGAAGTTCCCATAAATGTGTGGCACTTGTAGGTTGCTTTGCTTTCACTCTTCTGTCCAGTTCATCCCAAACCAGCTCGATGGGGTTTAAGTCTGGAGACTGTGCTGGCCACTCCATGTTTTCAAGCTTA
>VUQS01061156.1:0-17554 GCA_015108495.1 Heterochromis multidens
TTTTTCTCTGTATTATTGTAGGGTTTTTACCTTACGATATAAAGCGCCTTGAGGCGACTTTTGTTGTGATTTGGTGCTATATAAATAAAATTGAATTGAATTGAATTGAATTGAATATCTTTAAAATGAGAAACATCCTGTCTCAGAGTGATGCTAAAAACTAGTTCGTGCATTCCTCATTTCTAGGCTGGACTATTGTAATTCATTATTATCAGGTTTGTTCTAAAAGTTCCCTGAAAAGCCTTCAGTTGATCCAAAATGCTGCAGTGAGAGTTCAAACAGAGACGAGAAAGAGAGATCATATTTCTCCCATATTAGCTTCTCTTCATTGGCTCCCTGTTAAATCCAAAATTGAATTTAAAATCCTTTTGCTGCTGGCTTATTTGTGATTCCTAGAGTTCCTAAAAGTAGAATGGGAGGCAGCTGTCAGGCCCCTCTTCATTGTGATAAAGCTTATAGTTAAGGCTGGATCAGGTGACCCTGAACCATTCCTTAGTTATGCTGCTATAGGCTCAGACTGCTGTGGGACTTCCTGTGATGCACATGTTTATACCCCACTGCAGCATGTCATTACATTTTTGTCTTCTTTCTCCCTTAGTCTGTGTTTTATCCTGTCTCTCTTCTTGCTTTCTCTTCTCTTCTCTTTTTTCTTTCCCCTCACCCCCCTCCCACCGGTCATGGCAAATGGCTGCCCCTCCCTGAGCCTGGTTCTGTTGGAGGTTTCTTCCTGTTAAAAGGGAGTTTTTCCTTTCCACTATCGCTAAGTGCTTGCTCATAGGGGGTTGCTTGATTGTTGGAGTTTTCTCAAGAACACTGTAGGGTCTTTACTTTACACTATAAAGCACCTTGAGGCAAATTGAATTGAATTGCTAAAATAAATCATTCTACGACAAGAGGTAAAAAGTCATTGTGTGCTTTATTTCACTTTCACAAATGAGTCATGTTAGATATGAAATGAAGCACAGGTTGCTCGGGCCAGTTTCTGTGGTTGGCAGAAATAATTTTCAGTGCAGTGAAGCAGGGTGTTACTTGTGCAGCAATTTAAATGCCAGATGGTATTTAAATGGTGATAGAGTTGGTAATGGTGGAAAAATCTGCATCAGTCAAAAAATTGGTTAATTTTTACTGACATGGTTTAACATCTTGGTTTCAAGGAGAAATCAATATGAAACATTAAAAAAAAAAATCAGATGCTTTCAATTGGTACCTGTACAAGGATGTGGCCTGCTACGGTGAAGTTGGTGTCTTCAACTATGCAGAGTTTCTGGATGAGTTTCTGGGCCACACCTATGCAGTTTTTATCCAGCAAGAGTCTGAGGATTGCAGCATTTCCAGAGAGAAATTTCAAAGTGCCAACACAGTACAGCAGTGCTTCTCCGGATGCAGACACATCCTCATTGCTTAGCACACTCAACAAGGAATCTAGACACAGAAAACATCTGTTGTTACCATCCATGTAATGGGGATGTATGTATGTATATGACTGAGCATATTTTTTTCAAAAAATGACACAAAATAGAAGCAGACAGATAAAAATGAAACCATAAGCGAGTATATTTCAGACCAAAGTTACAGAACAGATAACCACTATGTTATGTACTGTGTCATCCTGACCGATGATAGAGTTGTTCTGGAAGAGGATATCGTTGCTATCGCTGCGGCTGATCTGGAAGATGAGTTTGCAGATGTTGAGCAGGTTGTTTCCACTGACACACAGCTGGAGAAAAAAATACCAAAAAATTCACAAAACTTTTATATAAAATAGTGGGTATTCTCTGTGACAAGTGACAGACATGTTGACATGCACACATACGCACAGGCACCCCTGCAAACTCACAGATGACTCACAGCAAGGCACAGCTGGGATATGTGTATGTTGAGCTGGGCAGAGTTGAGGTCAATGAGGTGGAACAGTGTTCGAAGTATCCCTGACCTCCTCTTACAGCGCCGGCTGAGCATGTCCGCTTCTGCCAAGGTGCCGTGGAGACGGTCACACAAATCACACAGGCGGTCAACCGAGCCCTCGGAACCGCCTTGCATCGCAGACAGAGCGCACACATTTCAAAAAAATGATGTCAAGTTTAGGACAACATGTGCAAAACTCACAATGAGGGCAAATATGTATCCATATAAATACAAATCAGTGATGTTTTGTGCATTTGTGTGTTTGTATGTGTAAATTACAAAGGCTGTACTGTACGTGTGTGCTTGGGAATCAATAATCCTTTGGTCAGCAGAAAATGAACATTTTCCTTCCTCTTCTAAGAAACGGCTTTGGATTTCAGTGGTAAAGTGCAGGGAAACAATTCTGTAACAGGCAGCTGCCCTCTTTAGCGGAGGAAGAGAAAGGGTGGAGTTTTTCCTTGTTTTCGAGGTAAAATAAATGTTTTCCCAGCATAAATAGCAGGGCCTGGCCATTTCTAAAAAAGGTTGGACCCAGTCTAACACTCAGCACTTCACTGCAATATCTCTCTGAATCTGGAAGGTGTTTTATGCATGAACCAGAAGGCCCTTGGTACAATAAATATTTAATATTTATCTTTCAAATGAATTTTCCATTAAATTTGTAGAATGTTAAAATATTTACAGCCATAGATTTCATTTCATGGCTGCCAGACTGCAGTTTCAGGCAAGACAATTCTGTATAGATGCCAAGCATAACAGTATTTTGTTTGTCTTTCTTTGGCAGCTAAAATGACAGGGATTTTTCATTTTGTGAGACTTTATGCATGACTATCTGCCAGTACTGAAAAATCTATTTTTCAGGCTGCTGGAGGTAAATTAAAAGTATTCTTGAAACATAGGAAATAGGTATGATTAAAGAAGCTTAGCACTAATAAAAAGATAAAAAGAAGTGGCTCAACCACAATGCATTTTAGAATGGCTTTATAGACATTCAGGCCCAAAGGGATATATAATATTTTGATCATTTGAATGCATTTAAATGTCATATATTTAGACCATGTTTCGGGGGTTTCCTTATTATACTGCCCACAATACCTGCAGCCACACTCTCTAGTTTTTGAAGAAGAGGAGCAATCACATTACGCCACACCACTGACTCTGCATCCTCTGTATTTCTGTTGTTGTCTCTATGCTCCGGCTCTGAAATGTGCAGAGAGAATTACAGTTAGCCAATTATCACCTCAGAAAACAAACGTGACAACCACAGTTCACAAGTTCACAGTCTTAAAATATAACAGCAGGAAGTTTGATGCCACAGTGAAAAGGTCACCATCCACAGCTAGACTTCCTCTGATTTGTTTCTATGCTGATGTGAAATAGTCTGCATGTGGGCATGTGAGTTTGTGCACGTTAACTTGTGCAATCTCTCGCACATCCTCTGCCTTTTTTTTTTTTTTGCTGAATATTTGCATAACCCCTTGGTGTGAAGCAGGAAGCTGTGGTTGCACGAACTGAAAGTTCTCTCAGCTATTGGCTGGCTGGCTATCATGGTAAAGCTTGCGCCCTTAGCAACAACACCCCAATCAAAGTTTATTTTGGTTGCAGGTGAAACATTTCTGGGCTCAAAAGTAAACAGTGGGATTTCATATTTAGATCTGCTTATGCTAATTTTGCTCTAAGTTATGCCTAAGTGGAAGCAACTACATTTCTGCTTTTGCATGCTGTACAAAATGTACTATTTCTGTTTAATACGCACAACATTGTAAAAAAATAAGACAGCGAGCTTCATTTAGTGAATCTGAACAAACCTGTTGTGCTTTCTCCTCTGCGGTCTATGGGTCTTACTCCTGAGTCCACATCAGACTGCACTACTCTGAAAAACAGACAAAGAGCCTGGTTATATCAGGTTTAGAGGAATACACATTTAGTTAAAAGAAAGTAGCTCTAGGAGCTCTGGCTCTTAAAAAACAAAATATATTTTTTATATATATTTTGTTTTGCTGACTATACCCTGTCAAAAAAACTTAAAGTCTACTTTCATCAACAGACACTAGGTGTCACTGTTGCAGCAGAGGTTGAGGCGTGTGCAGGGTCCACTGCTTTGTTGTATCTGTGTGTCTATGTATGTGCATTTGCACCAGTGCAGAAATGTGTGTGTCTGCAAGTTTCTGTGTGACCACTTTTTATTTTTTTTTTTTTTTTTGTGTGTGTGGGGGTGTGCTGCTTTGCAGGATGCACAACTGCAATCCCCAACAGACAGGAACTAAGATCTCAGCTTTGTGGGCAGTCTGGTTTAAGGTGTTCATGCTATGTCACTATGAGCTGTCTCCATAGCCTTACCAGCTCTCTGCAATAACTGTAATGTACTCCCAAAAACTCAACCAAGTGTCATGCTGTGTTATGTGTTGTGGCTCGCCCTTGCATGTCACTGTTAGATCTGAGTGTCTGCATTTAAACTCTGCACTGTTCCACCCACTCTCAAAGAAAATGACTCAATGCTCCAGTATATTCTGTATTACATGACAGGTGGTGTTTCTTATGACCAATTACTACCAGATGAGAAAATCCTAATGACTTTCTGTAGCTGTAAGATTTACTGCAAAAAGCACTCAAGTAAGTAAGCAGTGAATCAGCTTTAAAAACATTAAAAAGTGTAACCACTTTATGAGGACTGAAGCTTCGGTGATATAACAGGTTAACTCTCAGGATGTATTATTTCTTTGAGCTTCTACACAAAAGTGACAGAAATGAGATAGAAATGGCTGCAACTATCGTCCTCAGAAGCACCTCGTTTGATGCCGTTTGATTAATATACAGTTTTTGGTATTATAAAAAAGCACACTTTCACTTTGTTGATTGTTAAAATTTGGCACACAGGGCATATGGAGTAGGGAGTGCTGGCTGAGGTATGCTGCAGTGAATGTCAGGGGGCTTTAGCTCTGTATGATAGGATTAAGAGCCTGATAATAAGGCCTCTTTGTGTGATTCGGCATTCTCAGAGACATGACCTCATCCCTGTCTTAGGCCTGGCCAGTGCATTGCAGTCACAATACATGCTGCTGCCAGCCTTGCCCAGATGGGCACCCAAATCTAATAGAGAGCCATTTGGAGCTATAGAGCTCTGGCTTATTGGAGAAAAAGAACCTAGTGGATGTCTAATCTCCCCTATCTTTATATCTCATCCAACTCATCATATTAATCTGTCAAGCTGCATCCATTTCCACTTGCAGTTAATGTGCTTCTGCCTTGGCTCTCTGTGATTTTCACTGTTCTCATCTGTCTAATGTCTCTTTTATATAGTTCACTGCAACACTAAAGAGCTGTGCTTTAAAAACTCTGACATAGCACGAATCAAAAAGGGGAAGTCTTTAAGCCCGTTCTGTGTAATAATAACGTGACCATGGTCTGCTCACTTGGGACTTCTCTTTGTCAGCAACAAGTTATACAAACATAGCGTGTTAACTTGGTATTAGGTAGGAGGTTGAGCTCGGGGCCATGGCCCAGATTTCCTGTAAAAGTGTTTTATGGTCTGCTCGCCCCCCTTCAGCAGCCCCAACCGCCCCACCCAATCGATAGGCGAATGGATTGTAACGACTGCCCCCGACCTCATGGTCAGAGTTATGCCCCTCGTGCTGACACACAGCTGATGAGGTCGGCAGAAAAAAGCAGAGCTTTTAGCCTCTCTGCACTATGGAAGTATAAAAGTTGACACTTGCTAGTAATGACATATAGAGACAGTTTCACTGGGAAGCGTGCTTGCCAAGAAGTTGGGCTTGACCAAGATATGGTGCACAGTGATATATATGAGGGTTTAAAAGGGGTTGAGTGCCTGAAGTTGAAGAATTTGTTCTATCTATTTGTTAGTGACACCACTACTGCCCTAACTGACTTCTGCTGTTCAGCTACAGCTGAGTATATGAACAATATTTGGCCTTGGGTCAAGTAGACTATAGTTTTTAAAAGCCTTGTGCTTCGGAAAATGTTCACAAGTAGTGTAGTGGTGATTAAAGAAGCAGTCTCTATTTTTTGACAGTATATATTACAGCCTCATTTACATTGAGCTGCAAATGGAATGTGTGTTCTCCAAGAGATCACAATTAAGTATTAAATATTATTTAAGCAGCAAAATAAAAATACTGATAAAGTTAGTCCCCCCAAAGACATACTGACAACTATAGGGGTGGGCATTTAGGTGTAAAATAAACAATTATACTAATATCAGCTTTACTGACGTAAGTGCAGCTTTGATTCTCTGTGCCCAGTAGTCTGGCTTAGTTGTGAACCAGAACAGGAACACCTGAAGACATTATAAGAAAGAGAGGCAAAAAAGCAGGGAGGAGATGGAGAAGGATTTGATGAAAGGCAAAAAAAAAAAAAAAAGGGAGGCGCAATCAGCTCGATGTAGTAATGGCTACCCCTGCAACCTTGTGTGCCAATAAATCTTAAACTCATTGTTGAACTGTCATTATGGTCAAAGAGTGGGCGCATGGGAGGGTGGAAGGGCGGAGAGCGAAGGACATACTGTATCTTACAAGTCAAACAGAGGGACAGAAAGCGTACCTTTCACTTGCTGCTCTGCGTGGGCCGGGTTTGACAGGACCACTGTGAACTGCGATGTGGTCTGTACTGGAAAGTCGCTTAGCTGACAGCTGCTTTTGTCCTGGGCCTGCATTCAGTCTCTCTTTCACTAAACATGTGGAAAAGATGTGGCATGAAGTTATTTATAGCAATCTTTCTATTTCCTTCATTAGGTAAAAGTACAAGTGCCTATTCATACACAGTAACATAGTGCATGTGTACAGTAAATGTATACAGATAAAGGGCTCAGTGAGTTTCCATTATCTATTTTATTGCTCTAAATAGCTGAGTAGTTTTGTAGGGAAAGGTTTGAGAGAGAGTAGTCATTTTCCACTCAAAACAGCAGTGGTATATTGTGCTTTTTACCAAGCCCCACCACAGAGAATGTAAATCAGGTAAAATGTCAGCATGTGAATGGCTCCATTCATTTCCCTTTGAGAAAACTGCTTCAGCACTCGTGTCTATGCAGGACATTTAGAGCGATGCAGCAAAATGAATGATGTGCTGTTTTCTTGATTTATCTCGTACATATTAAACAGCTCCTAATAAACTGTGTTATTAGCATTTCATAGTAAACACAGAATGGATGTTTTTTTTTTAACTGCCATTTCTTCTACTGTAAGTTGAGCTACATTTGCATCTTTTTCCCCTTCTTTACCATTTGGGTGTCCTTCTAAAGGTGGTAACCTGGTGAGTGATCCAGTTCTGAGGAGGCGTGCCCGTACCCCTGCCCCTGCCAGCCCCCTCCTCACTTCCACTGGGCCAGTGGGGGGTTTGGGAAAGGCTTTGAATGCATCCTCAGCATTGCAGGGGACTGAAAACTTTGGCTTCTGGCAAAGCACAAACATTAAGAGTTGAGTATTAGCCAGAGGAAAAATTCAATTGAAACATCAGTACTTTCATAAACAGAAAGGTTTCCTTGCATTTATTCCTGCCTCTTCATTTGTCTTTTAAAACACAAATGCTAATGCTTGACTGGTGCACGGAGGTGTACTGTCCCATCATCCCATATATTGTTTTGCTCGAAGATTACAAATTTAATTATCATGTTAATCAACTGAAGACTATAAGTGTATATAGTGAAAATGTCAGCTTATTCTGAGATAGCTTTCCTGCTTAGACTACAACGCATAGTGAGTGTTTATGTGTGAGAGGAACGTACATGGTCTAGAGGAGAGAGGCGAGTCCCTGAACCTGGCCTGGAGTCCGAAGCATCAAAATTTTGAGCATGAAGGCTGCAGAGTAAAAAAAACCAAATGCCTGATTACTTTCACACATTATCAAAACCACAGTTCATCTTAGATCTTGACAGACAAGTGCCATTTGTGACTAACCTAAAAGCAGAAGGTGGTCTGTTGTCACATTCTGCATGAACAGAGGTGCTCCCAAAAAGTTGTCTATGTCCATCTCTGGGAGTAAATGGCCGGTGGGTGGACTGAACTCGCAGGGACTGTCTGACCTCACTGACTATCTCTGCACATGTTTTCCTCAAAGCGTTGCGTCGGGGCATGAAGGGGCTGCAGATCTCATGTTTTGTCTCTGTAGAGGCCATATATGCCTAACTGGCCTGTGTCAAGAAAGTCCAGATGACTTCAGTGGTTTAATGTCATTATATGCGTAGTTACAGGGTGTATCACTGATGGGATACCCAGAAAAAAGGATGTTACTTCAAAATGTACACTAGGTGTGAAAGGTCCTTAAAAAAAGCAATACCGCAATGCAAAATCGCAGCACTGAAAGAAAGTCCTGTATTCAGCCTAACTAAAGTGAAAGTATGGAGACAAAATGTACTTAAAGCATCAACAGTAAAAGCAGTCATTACTGCAACACAAGGATCCTGTCCTTATTGGATTATTGTTGTTATAAATTAAGCTCCCTGTTATTTTATAAATAAACTGGTAAATTGGTAAGTTCATAAAAACATCAGAAGAAAATTAACGATTCACATTAAATTTGGTTCACGCTGATAAACTAAAATTGCTTTTTAATTTGATCAGCAGCCCATAATGTAAACATATTCACTCATATATTAAAAACTAAATGGAGAGACGAAAATATTAAGATCATAAGAGAAGTTAATTTTAAGCCACTTCATTGCCAAACTATAATTGCCAGTGAGTTATAAAAATCAGACTAGTTGTTTCTGCTGCTCAGCTAATCTACTGACCAACTAAATGATTCAGCTGTAAAAAAACAACTGGATTATCATTACTGATGCATCTTTTGCCTGCTTTCTAATATTATAAGGTAGTCTAATGATTAACAGTTCATCATATTCTATTAGACAATTCATTTTGTATGTAAAATCTTTAGCTGTAACACACCCAGTAACTATAACTGTCAGATGAATGGAAAACAAATTTCACCTCAGACCTGCTATCTGAGAAGAAATTTGCTGAAGTAATTGTAAACTGCAGCATTAAAGGTAAAGCAGACAGAAGCGCTATCAGGACTGCTGCTGGGCCCAGGGAAGTATTGAAGTATAGTTTTTTGTTTTCTTTAGTTTTCTGTGGTTAAATATAAAATTGTATTTATATTTAAAATATAAGCATTTACCTTAAAGATAACTTTCTCCTAACTTTTTCGTGAACCTAAAGACAAGCCCTGAGTGAGAAGTTCCTCTGCGCGTTCACGCTCCGTCTCCATGGCGACTAAGTGCCGCTATGGTAGCTTGGACAACAAACCCTAGAAAGAAAACAACCTTAGCATTCACCAAAGAAGGCTAAACTGTTTATTTGTCCCGGTGAGAGCAGGAGCACTGACTATTGTTATTTAGTAAGTGCACCCAACTTTTACATGACCACACTGAGCTGTTCTGAGGAACAGGAAACCGGGGTTTGAATAACAGCCTGAACAATAGGTAAATGGTTACTGAAGAAAGCTAGAGCACTTACCGTTAGCCCCCTTTAAGGTCCTCTGTGGGTAATAGTCGGGAAAAACATCAGTCCAGCGGTTAAAGTGGGCTTCCACGGCCAAAAGAGAAACCCAGTGATACCTGAAACTTGCTAAAAACTCTTCCAGTTTTTGAGCGTGCGGCAAGCTAGCCTGACGATATCACGTGCACGAGCTTCCCTGGGTCTCTCTCTCGCTCTCTCTCTCTCGCGACACGGTGACGCGCCTGCGCCTGGAAGGAGTTTCACTCAGTAATGTGAGGACAGTGAGTACATTACTTACTGCAAGTATTTTGTGTTTGTGCAGGTGTGCCAGCTGGGAAAGCTGCGTAGATGCAAGCCCTGGTCCTGGATCGAAGACCTGCACATTTTTGTATGTATTTTCATTTTATTTGAGTTGATATAATGAGTGCATTAAAATGCAGAGCCACACATATGGAAACTGACTTATCTATTGAGGTCCTCTAGGCAAATATAGCATGATACTGATGCATATAACCACACTCTGTAACTAAAATAGACTTTTTATAACATATTAGAATGAAAATACTATTAACATTGCTCATTATTCTCAATAGTGCTTGCTATTAGTATTATTTTTAACCTATTCTGCAATGAAGAACATATTTAATCCTTGACTAATCCCAGAAAAAAGCCCTATAAGATGATATGATAGTAGTGGAAAATTAATTTCATGTTGAAAAAAGTATAACCATTTTTTTTTTTTTTTTTTTTACCATTTAACTATATTAAAAAACTATTTTGTACTATAACCTATCCAATATTCTACTCAATAAAAACTGATTAGTAAAACTAATTTTTAGAACCATATGACATACCCACCATATATCTAATGACCACAGACCACAATATCTACACTTTGACTGGATATTTTTCTATATATTACTATACAGAAGTTTTACAAGTAGTTCTGCTACATATGTTTTTTGTGTATCCATAATTTCATAAAGCTGGTCTACAAATGTCACAAATCAGCATAGGAACAAGAAGAACCCTTAGATCACAATTAAATAGCAGCTTGAAATGTAGTAAGAGTCATCTGGTCTACACTCTAAAGAAGATTTCACATAGTGAAGCTTAGCAATTACAAACAGTGTAAGATGTCAAGCACAGCTATACTGTGTATCTTAATTTCAACTAATGATGGTTTATTAGGTTCTCTGATCACTATTGAGATACCTCCAGTGTCTGTAGTTCTGCTGTTATCATGGCCAAGCTGTAGCAGAGGCCAGTCGTTATGGTTTTTGTTGACTTTCTCCTCTCAGTCATGCTGAAGCCACACAGGTCATCTATAATCCTGTAAGCCAGATGTCTTGTTCTCTCAACATATTGCTCTCAGCAACACAGAACGACAGCAGTATACGCAAAATAAGAGCAGTTTGTGTTGTAAAGGAAACTTCATTTCAGTTTTATTGAACATTACAAAGTTTGATCCCAGGAAAAAATGCTTGAAAACACACAGGAGCAAAAAAAAAAATACTGGTTCATTAAAGAAAAAATTAACATCTTATATTAGCAATATCCACACATTCTGTTCTTCTGCAGTGTGAAAAAGTTAAAATATTTAATTCCAGCTCGGTTTGATTTGTTTTACTGTCAACGAGATCTTCAGATTCGTCTGCCATTTTGTAGTTACACAAAGTGTGACGTTTCAAAAAAATGAGTGGACCTAAGATGGCCGCAGACTTACGCGGTGTTCATCAGCAAGAGTTTCACTCACAGTTGTGGTCCACTGTAAGTTGGTCTTTGATGTTGGTCCCCGGGTACACCATAAAAGACCAATAGCTGGCCGCCCTCCTGACACATGCTGGAGTTGTACAGGGGAAAAAGACCTCCAGCCTTTACTCCCTCAGTCCATTCGAGTTAGCCAAGCCATCCCCGCTCTCTCCAAGCTTCATTTACTTCAAATGAAGCAGAGTGGAAGAAGGATTTGATCAATATTCATAGCAAAATTCAGAGTTCAGGAGGAGTACATGGTGCCGAAGTTCATTCATTCAACTCGTGCTTCGCTCTGGGTGTCTTTAACCCGTCTAGATGGGCTGACCACTTTAAACACCAATCAGGTCTGTCTGGATTTTCACATTCATCCACTCGTAAACCTTTTCCCCCTGGCTTTTTTATTTTTTACACAGTGAAATATACATCTGAACAATCTTGTGAGTCCCTGGTTGGATTTAAATAGCCTTACATGCTTCAGTCTCTTGGATACAGTGAAAACGATTGGCCAGGAGTGCATGCTGTGCATGCCCAATCACAGGGCATCACCAAGGAGCCTGCCAGCCAATGGGAGGAAGAAGATGGTCTCTGTGATTTCATTGTCACTAAGGGATGGGGGTGAACATGCTGCCAGGACAGTTGGCGCAAACATGCTAAGCAGTGGACTCTATTATATTCAGAGTGTATATGTCTGAGATAACCTGTGGAGCCAGATCAAGAGTGTTGCCAGGAGAGAAGAGCGTAGGGCGGGACTAAAGATGAAGCTCCCCTCACCAGGAGCTACACAGTCCCTACACAGTGCAAACGAGCTCATAGTACACCCACGTCACTGTTATCAGTGCCGCTCACGTCAGGAATGAATGGGCTGATCTGTGAGAGCCGTCGTCCTGCTTGAAAGTGGCGTGTCTCCTTGGCAACCAGCTCCGTCTCTGTCCAGAAGCTTAGACTGACAGAAAGCACTTAGCTCTCAGGACAGGAGCTTCTTTACCCTCTGCAGGCTGCCATTCATCCAGCTGTCTTCATCCTTTCTTTTCACATATTTAACCCCTAAATAGTTTTTTTTTTCTCTTCTTCAACACCTATATTTTTCATAGTAGACTTTTAATACAGGCTTTTCAAGTATTATATTGATTAACTTGGTCAAAGCTGCCACTGTATGTCATCATACAATGTATTTTGTCCAATAACAGTCCAAACTCCTTAACTACTCATTTATCAGAAAAGACAGTTGAGAAGCTGACTGAAAGATGACCTAAATTATTGATCATCAAATGTGTTGGCAAAACAACAGATTTACTGCTTAGCTGATTCATTTTTTAATGTTGATATTTTTTTAATGTACCAAAACACACAAAATAATTTAGGTCAGTAGGCGAATTTATAAATTTCATATTATAGGCACTTGCTTTAAATGTTCTTATTTAATAAATAAGAAAAAGTTCAATCTAAAATTTATATGAGGAACGTGCTGAGAGTTTTTTTTTCTAAACAATTCAATATTTGTTTCTTGTCAGTTCTCAAGATATCGATTCAGCACTCTGAAAACCAACTTTAGGATTAAAAATAATAAAAACTTAAGTATATATTTAGTGACAGTGTTTTCTTTTCATATGATCACCTGGGGTGATTTCTTTTTTTTAAAAATAAAAACGCTCACTGCTGGTGTCTGTGTTGTGTTTACTCAGTTACTCACAGTTGGGTCCATAAGTTTTTGGACAATGACATATTTTGTAGTTTTGCTTCTGTACACCACCACAGTGGGTTTTAAATTGAATGAATGCACTGGCCAGCTCAGACTAAACTAAAGTGCATGATGAAAGAATTATTTTCATGGTTAAGAAAAACAGCTTCACAACAACTAACCAAGTCAGGAACACTCTGGAGGAGGTAGGAGTATCATTGTCAAGGTCAAGAGACACCTTCATGAATGGAAATAGAGGGTTTATAACAAGGTGCAAACCACTGGTTACACTCAAGAAGACTTGACCTCAAGACTTCTTCTGACATCTAAGCTTTTGTTAAAAACCCTTTGAGTCAAAGCAGAGAGTCTGCGTTTCAATCACATTTTGATTGTTTGATTTGAAATCCACTGACTGTAAAATCCTTTTCACATTAGGACCTCACCAACACACTATATTTTTAAAACTCGCTTGAAAACCCATTTTTATTCTTTGACGTTTAAATCGGACTAAATCTTGTAATTTTTAATTTGTGTTTGTTTATCTGTATTGTGTTGTTTTTACAGTTTTTTCCTTCTGTTGTATCATTTATTTTCCTTCAGTTGTACAACACTTTTGTCAACATCTATTGTTTTTAAATGTGCTTATAAATAAATTATCTTGACTTAATATTCCCACTTAGTTGTTAAAACCTATCTGTAGGACAAGTTGTCAAGCTTTTGTTTATCTCACATCAGAGCTATTTGCTATGTACAAGGTAAGGTACTAAATTCCTGTTGCTAGTGGAAATTCTAGGCTCTGATTGCCTTGGTATATTTTACATCCTAAATGTTTCAGAGTGAAATAAGCACTGTGGTATTCTTTGTTACCATTAGCAGGTAGCTCAGTCACATTACTTCAAAGTTGATATTAATTTAACACAGTACCAGCCCACTTTGCATTGGATATTTGGGCTGTCATGGCTATAACTGGCAGGGTGTCGCACCAGAAATGCTTTTCAGTTAAAATTACTCATATTTATTCATTTAATGACATATAAGCACATGACTGTAGCAGTTCATAAGCACATTCTTCACAGGCATGTCAACGTTAACCTGCAGGGGATAAAGGCTGCTGTTGCTCACACCGGAGATGTTAGCCACACCCAGAAAACCAATCTGCACACACACACACAGCAAGATGACTATGTCCTGTGTGTGTGTTCAGTTATGCATCATAAAGTACCACACATTTGCATTCACAGTACCATCTGGTTATTTTAAAATAGGATTAATAATTTTAACTGGCTCTTAAATCCACAAGCAATGTTTAACCTGGTCTATTCAATTGTGCTAAATTCTGACCATTTTCTGAATGTTTTCTGACTTTTAGTTTAGTTTATTAGTCTGTTTTTCCTGTTTAATTACCTATGTTACCACGGAGACATAGGCCTAGGTTTTAAGCACAGACAGTATAAAAGATGGATGTAGCGTCCAGGTTTGAAAAGTAAAGCCAACGAGAAAGTGCCTTAAACCTGCATTTTTTTAATGGTCAGCAGGGGGCGATACCTGTGGTTGACTTGTGGTTGTGTGGAAGCCTATTGGCTCCCTTGCTCTATGAACTCAGTAAACACTTTCATGGTAACTTTATGGGCTTAATTGCTAGTTTTAGGTCATTTCAAATAAAACAATACATTTACTTTGTAAATTATGGCCATTATTTGAGTCAGAAATTATCCAGGGTAGGTGCATGACACGGCTAATGAATAACAAATCATTAGCCAATGAGCATGCAATTTCACAGTCAGAGCCCCGCTTCGCTCCTCATATCATCAAGATGGCCACTGTGAAAACGCTCAGCTCAAGGCTTCATAACACGACTTCATCAACCACTAAGTGGCGTCATAGCCGCTATGTCCATCTTTTATACTGTCTATTGTTCTAAGCTCTAGTGGCCAAACCTGCTCACTATCTCTTACCCGCTTCTTTCTTTTTTAATATCTGCCCTTCTTATAACTTTTGAGTCAGCTTTTCTAGCCGTGGCGCAAGTATCCAGCTGAGTAATGCTTTTATGAGACAGCAGGTTGCCATTAAGAACATGACAGGAATCAGCAGTGAGTTATTTTTTGGTTTTCTTCATAGTCAGCAGCTTCCTTGTTGCTGACAGACTTAATAATTGTGCTCTGACATTCCTGACTTTTGAGCACCATTGCTTGTAAAAGATTAAAGGTTCATCTTTTTGTCCATTGTGATAAAATCTGCGATAAAGCAGGTTGTTTGAAGGAAGTGTGCATTTTGCACATTTTATGGAAATAAAAAAGAAACATTTTCTTCTTGATAGCAAGGTTTTTTTTGTCACTTGATCAGTGTTTTTCATTTTATTATTAAAGCAGACCCTAAGTAAATATATCACTTAATCAGGTATAGTTTCATATACTGTAGGCAGTTGGTTTTAATGTCAGGCAGTTCACTTATGTGTCATGAGGCCGAGGCATCTTTCCACACTCTTCAGTCTGAAGCTGAAATGGGCAGAGAGCCAAACACTCCTGCTGTCTGTGAGGACAATGTACACAGACAGTCGCTGTCTTATCACTCATCTCTCTTTGTGTGCATGGAAAAAAAAATATCTCTCACACACACACTCTTGTATTATGCATAGACAAGCTCTAGAGTAGCCTCACCCAGGCACTGATGTTTTGAATGCTCAAGATATTTTTGGAGGACAGCTGACCTTGTGGTGAATGCACCTACTTACTTTTACACCATTAGCATCAGATAATAAGATATATCACTAAAATCTGTCAGGTAAATATAAGGCTAGCAGCCAACTAACTTTACTCTGTCCAGAGCTTATAGATTTTCTTTTATTTGTTTAATAAGTACCAAAACCATGATAAGCTGTGCTGCATGCAGTAGATTCACATTTATCACACAGATAAGCAAGTGGTTTGGATCTTCTCATCTAACTCTTGACAAGAGCAGGTTTACCTTTGAGGAGTTCAGGTTTATAAAGGCCCAGAGAGGAACTCGTTTTTGTTTTGCCTCAGATTACCATCATCCTGACAAATCCCAGTGAGGCATATCCATCTCATTTAGTATGCTAATCAAAATGCGGGCAGCTCAGTCCTACCTTGATGAAGCTTATATCTGGTTCTATGAATAGATATGCGGCTGAGTGCTGACCTGCCTCTGTGGTTCACTGTGTTCCTCCCCTGCACCGGTCCTCGCAGCGCTTTTCACCAAGGCCATCTGACCACACATGAAGATTCTCAAACACACACATTTACTGACTCACTCTAGCATGGTGGACTTCTTTTTCACTCTTTTTTTTAGCTCCCTCTCTTGTGAATACGTTTTAAAAAAGAAGAAAATAAGAAAAATATATTCAGTTTAAAAAGTGAGCATCAGGATGTGTGTTTGGCACTCTTACAATAGGCTTTTCACAACAAGTACACACCGAGGCTGGTGAAGGCCATCGGTGCTTGCTTCGGTCTTTGGCAGATTCTGTCCTTTTTCAGTCGTTGTTGCGCTTACCAGGGTCACATCTTTGAATGTTATGGTGTGTGTCTTTTTGTGTGTGTACTACAATAACTAACCTTGTTCTTTTACTTGAAAGCCTTTTGCCAATTTGTGTTACACAACCGATGGTGCAATTATGCTCTTTCATAAGTAGTAAAGGAAAGAAGAAATGGTGTGTCAGCTTTTAAATTTCCAATGCCACTCGTATCATACAAAGAATGTTTCTGATCTGCTGTTTTTGTGCTTTTCTTTTGTTACTCATAGGTTTCTTGAGTACCTTAAACTGAAATGAAGTCTTAGTTATCCTTTATTTTTTTCCAGCTTATATTGTGTTTGAGGTCCTAGCGACTCTGGGCCTTCTTAAGAGCTAAAAGAAACATATTGAATATCATTTTATCACTGCGACACATAATTTGATATAATTACGCGTTTCAGAAGCTACCAAAAAATAATGCTGTTCACAGGTGTAAAGTATAGCTAAATACCATCGATTTCTATCTGCTCTGTATCTGTGACAAATTTTTACCTCAGACCTGCCTCTCCTTAACTCCAAATAAGTTTGGTTGTTTTTTCTATTAATGACATTTAACAATATGTTTCAAGGAACAGAGAGATTCCTGTTTTTGGTTATAATTTTAGTTTCATTGTTTTCCTTGGTCTATAGTTTTCTGGTGTCTCCCTATAGTTTTAATGCATCAGTGCTTAGTCTTTTGTTCTTGATATCTGGTTTCTGTTGGTTTTACGAATACGAATACGAATAACTTTATTGATCCCAGAGGGAAATTCATTTGTCTGACAGCTCATCTGATATTTATATGAGAATTGTAAAGCCTGATGGCTGTGGGTGCGAATGATTTTCTGTATCTCTCCGTTTTACAACGGAGAGAGAGGAGTCTTCCAGTACTGATGTTTTTTTGTTCCATGAAGATGTTATAAAGTGGGTGATCAGAGTTGTTCAGGATGGCTTCTAACATCTTTAGTGTGCATCTTTCCACCACCTCCCCCAGTGTGTCCAGTCTGGCTCCAATCACAGAGCCAGCTTTCCTCACTAGTTTGTCCAGTCTCCTTGCATCCTTGTTTCTGATGCTGCCTCCCCAGCAGACTGCAGCATAGAACAGCACACTTGCCACCACAGACTGATAGAAGTCAAGAGATCTTAGTTTCCTTAACAAAAAGAGGCGGCTCTGCCCCTTTTTGTATAGTTCGTCTGTATTCAGCGACCAGTCTAGTTTGTTATCTAGGTGTAAACCTAGATATTTATATTTTT